>VNJU01007928.1:0-82917 GCA_008042675.1 Drosophila seguyi
CTTTTTATCAATGCGCTCAACAAAATATGAAAGAGGTCAAAATGCTTTTCATCTCAGCAGATGAAAAAGACAAGCAATGCATATGCTCAAGTTAAATGAAAAATGGGAAAATATAAAAAGTTGTCGGGGCATTTTAAAATTGCATTATTTTTATCACGATGGCAAAACAATGAAATCAGCTAGGACTGCGTATTCCGAACAGAAACAATTAATTTAATTGTTTTGCACATATTAGTTAAAGTATATATAATGTAAGTTTGTCATTTTTAACACAACAACAAATGCACACACACTTACACATAAAATTGTTGACTTTATAGAAAAACATAATAAATATACTTGTTTTCATTTTATTTCATAATTATGAATTGCAAAAAAATCCAAAAAATTATGATGTCCCGTGCGACATGTACCGTGCGACAGTGATACAAAGTCCATTTAAAAAAAAATATACGATCTTTTGGCTCTAAGACAAACAAATTATTAAGATAAATGATGGCACAACATTTTAAAATTAGACTCAATAAAATATTCCTTTAGGTTTCGCTAAACTTTGACTTTGAACGGTAGGCCGACAAAACTACTTCCATTTTTTGTCCCGTGCGACAGCGGTAGTTTTTTGCAATTATCTTGAAAATAAAAAGTTGGCCGAACTCAACTTTTTCACCAATAATAGAGCTATGGAAGAGTAATAATTTAAGCCTACTTGCCAAATTTGAATTGCTTTAATTTCTTTTTTTTTGTCATTTTTTTTGCTTTAAAAGCGTACAAATGTCCCGTGCGACAGCATGGAATTGCCCATATATAGTGTATGTATATACAGGCTAAGGACTCACAGGTATCGAGCCTTTTGAAGGCAGTACTACTCCTCCCCAAAACCTGTACCAGAGCAAACTTTTCCAGCTTTCGCAGCTGTCAAGTGCATCATCCTCTTGCAGATTTTCCCCACCAAAAAAAAAAAAAAATTTCTGACAATGCCAGCAACTAAAATTCCTTTTTATACTTATTCCATTCTTCCATTTTTTATTTAATTTGTTGTTTTTTTTACCTTGAAACCAAATTTCTGAAATGATTTAACGTCTTGGCTGCTGCTGCTGCTGGGAAAACCCCCCTGAACTACCACCCACATTTTCCATTTTGAGTGGCTGTGCATAATGTGAATTCTCCTCCTTTTTTTTTTGTCTAACAATTTGGCGCATTTTCACGCGATTTCTCTTCTTTATTTGTTTGTTTGTTCCCTTGTTCTTGAGGGTTACAACAACAAAAGTCCACAAAAAAAACAAAAACACTTGACAGTTGCCTTTCGCTTTAATTGCTATGCAAATTGTTGAGAAAGGATAAAAGGAAGGAAGAGCTACACTACAGTGTTCTTACTTGGCTGAAAGCTTTTTTAAAGAAAATATTGAATATTTTTAATTAATATTAAATAATTAAGTAATTAGTTAACTAATAATATTATTAATTAACTAATATCTAATAATTTTCAAGCTGGTTACATATTAATAATTTATTACTGAGAAGGCTTTATAAACAAAAGATATTTTTTGTATAAAAAATACCCTAAAAATGCATATTATAATGTTTAATTAATATATTAAAATAAATAAACATTTTAGGACCAATAAAGATGAATTTTTCCTTAAAAATTCAAAGATTAAACCTATGTTTTTGGGTTCAATTTATTTATTTTAATTAGGCAAAGCCTTTAAAGACCAAATTTTATTAACTGTAATAAAAAACCGTCCCAAACAATTTTAAAATAACTCATATATTCTTATTTAGTTTAAAAAAACTTAAAAACAAACTAAAATCAGTTTTATAAAAAGTTCTTTATAGATTTCAAGACATAGCGAATGTTTTTATGTATTAAATTTATTTTGTATAATAAAAAACTTTTAATAATTTATTAAAATCAGTTTTTAGAAAGTAAATTTCTATACAAAATCAAAGACCTAACTCGTATTATTTACATATATTAAACTTATTTATTAAAGTAAAATAAACCTGTAATGAGCTACTGATATATTTTTATAAAAAGTTCAAGCAACTTACTTATATTTTTATATTTAATTAATTTAATTCACTTAAAAGGAATGCTTTCTTAGTTTCTTGTAACTTTAAAGGAGTTTCCTTTATTGTAATTTTCCTTCAGTAAAAGATACAGAAGCCAAAGACCCTCACATTTAATTTTATTTCTCTGCATTTGCTTCGCTTTTTCTTTTTCTTATTTTACTTTTTCTATATTATTTTTTGTTTTTTTTTTTTTTGTTTTGCCCGGGAAAAGCTCAAACCATGAGCAACTTTTTATGACAGCATCACTTGGCACTTTCAATACAATATCATAATGGCCAAAGGAGCTTAGGAAAATGGGAAAAGTGGGGGGGAAAGGAATACTCGGTGTAAGTAAAGTGTATTTCTATTCGCCTCATCGCCATCTCTGTCTGCAGCTGACTTTTACATTAATGAGCATGTTTTTATTTATAAGTGTTCTTTTCTTTTCCCCCAGCAAGGCTCCTTCTTGCCAACTTGCCTTTGTTCGTCCTCCGAGTCTGAGCTTTGTCAAAAAAAAAAAAATCACCCAAACCAACAGTATTCTTATGTATATACAGGATATATATATATATATATATGACTGCCCTCTGGTTTGACATTTCACTGGTTTTTCTTCTTTTTTTTGACATTTCACTGGATTTTTGTTGTATTTTTCTTTCGGCACTCGGACAACGCTCGATTTCATTTGATGTGCCCGCTGGCCAGACTCATTTGGCTGATTGGTCAGGAAAGTGTGCTGGGGAAAATCAACAGGGGGGAATTTTCCAAAAAATAAAGAAATAGATACGTATATATGTAAATATATATTGATATATTTATGCAGAGGAAAACTTTATTAAATACAGCAATGAATGCCAAAATGCTTGCCATAAAGGAAACTAATATTATTCTTACGGAGATAAGAAACTTTGCTTAGTGAAGAGAAACCTAAAGGAAAACATTTTCCACCAGCTAAAAATTCTAAAAACTTCTTTAAAATAGTATTTAGAGGCTTATTTAATCCCATTGTAAAACGAAAAATAGGTAACTCGGCTTAGCTTGGGGAAAATATTAAGCAAAAAATAACCATAAGCTGTTAACATAATTTTTAGGAATGGAATACACTTTGTTTCATCTTTAAAATTTATATCCAAAGGTTTATTTAAATAAAAAAAATGTTAAATGATTTAGAATCTCTTAAACTTAAATATATCAAGACAGAGTCTGTCTCAGAGAGCATAACTCCTGCCTAAGTCAGATATTTTTCATATACAAATTTAGATGAAATATATAACTATACATAAAACTATAAAAATAAATCTATAAATTAAGTTAGTTATCTTATAATGTCTTATATCCCAGACTACATTTCAATAGCTCTCTAAACCATGAGAGGACCTTCCCCTGAGTCAGCACGCAAATCCCTTGAGTTGATTTTCAAATCCACCTTCATTGTTTACCCATCGCACCTACAATGGAAAAAGACCAAGTTGGAATGGAAAAAGTCCAGGGAGTCGCTAGTCCGCAGAGAGGGTGTGTTGACCCTGCTCTTTGGGAAACTTTGGCATTTTCTTGTGCTTGTTCTTACACATTTTCATGCTCCCCCGTCCAGTTTTAGCCATTGTGCGGCATAATTGCTGAACGCGTCGTCGGGCTGGCGCCTTTTTTATTGCAACGCCCCTTTGGACAACACCCTCCTCCACACACACACACTCGCACACACTGGCACACGATGCAGGCAAACAAACTTCGGCACACACGCACACAGCCGCGGGTCCTGTAATGAGCTCCTGACGCTTTTCCAGCTTTTCCCTTCTCCGTTGGTCAGTGCAAAAGAAAAGAAAAGAAATGAAAGGAAAAGAAGCGGGAGTGCAGGAGTTAGCTGGTTGCTTTGCTACCCTGGGATTTTACATTAATCGAGTTAATCGATAAGTGCTGCTATATGTATATCGATTTTTGTATGATTGTATAAATTGAATAATTTAAAGTATGTTTAATTTGGTTATTTGCTTAGACATTCATACAAATCTGTACAGACAAAAACTTAACTTATCGATAGCTAATTTAGGAACGATAAGTGATCGATAGGTATATGTATCTTTTTTAATATATGCATTTTAAGTGTCTTAATTTCGAGGTTATTTATTTGTTATTTATTATTTGTAGAAACAAGTTAATTTTATAAAAGCAATGCCTATCGCCAATCGATAATTAATCTAAAATGCTAAGCCATCGATTATGTATAATTTATTTTTTAAAATAGTGTAAATAGTGTTTACCTGGCTTTGACTCCATTATTTGTTCAGCTAAGACTGCAATACATAAGTTTTTGTTATCGTTAATCGAGAACACACATTTAGGGATGGCCACCATTCAATATATAGAGCGATAAACTACACCTTTTTATAAAACTGTTGCAAGAATATTATGCCACTATCGAAATCTAATCTCTGAACCCAAAATTCTAGATTAAATTCTACACTTAATCCCAATTATTTTCATGATAATCGGATATCTTATGGTCGAAACACCTGCCCTATCGCCATCTTGCTAGTTTGTTTTTCATCGTTTTTTGTTTGTGCTCCCTTGCAGCTATGCTCTTTGCATAATAAACGAAAAGTTTGCTTTTTAGCGCATCATAAAAGTTCTGCCAGGTGTCATGTTTTCATTTACACTTTGCTCTCCCGCTTTTCCCGGGCTTTTCCGCTTTTCCAGATGCACTGCATGGGGCGGCGCCCATTGCGTTGTGTTGAGTTGAGTTTTATGAGCGTCATAGAGAGTTGTGTGTTGTTAATGGATTCGTTGTTGGCTCTGAAAGACTTGACACGACTCAGACACTTGAAGGCAAACAAAAAACACACTCACAGTCACATTCAGAGGCACATTCAGAGGCACATTCACATTCACTTCATCCGTATCCCCATCCACATTCACATCCACATTCACATTCACATTCACTTGAAATGAATAAATAAATATGTGAATAAAAGTTTTGAAAATGTTCTGCTGCCAAAGGCTGGCAAACTCCCAGAGGCAAAAGGGAAACTTCTGTACTTAGAGTCTGTCTTTGGCTTTTCCCATATTCAGCTCGAAATCGATTGACAACATTTTCACTGATTTATAATTAATTTCAAATGGGGTTTTACTAATTTCCTTGGGCCCAATGAGCGATGAGATTTTCTCATCTGTTTAGTTGCCACCTGGTTTTGAGCTTTTCGAGAATTGATTTTCCTTAATTGCCCTGCCTGGCACTCAAATTCAAAAGTAGAAAATACTTGTTTAATTGACAAGGATAACTGACCGAAAAATTGCCTTTAAATATTCTTCTTTTTTGGTTTATTTATCATTCAAATAAAGTGCCAGGCGTTTTAAGGCTGGGATTTATTTGTGAAAATCGAGCTTCATAAGTCAGTTTTTGGGTTGGTAGATTCTTAAAAGATTTTGTACACATTTTGTTGGAAAAAATTGATTGCTAAAATAAGGATTAATTTTATATAAAAATTATTAAGTGATCTTTATAAATCAGTACAGTAAAAACCGTCCTTGTTTTGTACAGTAAAAATTGGTAGAAATAAAAAAGGTTTGCAAATGTTTATATGTAAATTGAAAATTCGTCAAGTTTTTATACAAATTTTAATGGAGAAACTTAATTTATTATTAAAATATCAAAATAAGGTGGTTTTCTACTTTGCAATACAAATCAGTACAGTAAAACCCGCCTGTTTAAAAATTATAATGTAAATAAAATATTTACATATATTTTTAATTGAAAGTATTAAAAAAATACCTTTTTAAGCCGCCCAAATATATGCTATCAAGTATTTGTTGGTGAAAAAGGTATTGTTAAAATGTAGCCTACTTTTAGACACACCTTAAATTGTTTTTAAAACCTAATTTCAGTGTTTACTGTAGAAAATGAGATGCATCTTCTTACATTTCCCTATTCACACAGCTCACTGTACTGCAAATATTGGAATTTGAATCCTGGGCATTAAAGTGCTTTCCATGTTTGCTTAGGCTGGGGATATATGGCCACTTTGGGCACCGAACGTCGGATCCTCTTTTTCGGCATCCTCCACACACACACCCGCACACTCGGACACCAAGTGGGTGTTGCTGTTTGTGTCCATGTATCGCACATATCGTCGTAGGTGGCTTTTGGCTTAGGAAACGAAGACAATTCTGCCGTTTGCCCATTGGCAAGCGTCGCCCCATTCGCTCTCTGTCTTTCCTCCTTCGCCTTCTCTGTCTGGCAATGAGACGGAGAGGAGACTACGGCAACGACAACGACAACGACGACATACAAACATTTCCATTTTCCACATTTTCGCAGCAGTGAGTGGGAAATTGTCAAGTGTTGGTGTTGGTGTGAATTTTGTGTACTTTGGCCACTCCTTCGCCACCCGTAACTCTCGTCGTGCCAGCAGTCTCTCTTTCTCGGCCTGGCCTTTCCTCCTGTGTGTCTTGGCCAATCGCTTGTGTAAACACTCGACGGAGCCCCAGACATTCCCTACGCCCTCAGAGCTTTTCACACAAAAAGTGTTGGCTGCACACACAAACCCAAACCCAAACCCTCTGCCCCTATACCACCCTTTTCTTGTTGCACTCGAAGTAAGAAAGGTTCCAAGGTGAAGTCAGCAAATGACAAATGAAAACCTAAAGGTTTCTAAAATCTATATTAAAGTTTTATTTTTCAAAAATGTTGTATGTTGTATTCAATATTTGAAAAGTTTAAAATTAATAAATTAATACAAACTTTTCAAAACTAATCCTAGTAATTCAAGAACTAAATCTTCGAAACCATTTAGAAATCAAACCTTTTTATAGCTCAAAACAATATATTGACTATTTCTAAATATATCATAAATATATATACATATTCTTTAATAAATCAAAGCCATTTATGATTTTATACAACATCTTGAAGACCCCCTCTCAATAGACATGCTTTAGACCTATTTTTTCACTAAAATTCTCAACTGGTTCGCTCAGCAAATGTTTATTTATAATAAAACTTATGTTTTTCTGTACAACCAAGTCTGCTAAATCAATTTACGACACCTTCTTTATCTATATCTCAACTAAAATCAATACTTTATTTATTTTTCAAATAAAAAGTCATATTTTCTACCTCGATTTTTTCCCTGTGTATTTTCCTTTATAGCCATGGCGATTATTCATATTGCAGTTTTGCAGCTCAGCCCGAGAGTTTGCCATCCATTTATCTTGGCCACATTGTTGGTGCTAGCCACCACTCCCCCCTGCGCCCCACCAGTTCATCACACCCCCCTACCCTCTTATCCCCTTGATTACCCCCCCATTGCCGCCGCCACTGGAGTTGTCCGTTTCGCTTGCGGCGCGGCGTGCAAAACGCTTTTGTGTGTTTAATTGCTTGTGAAGAGCGCTTTTCAATGGAAACTGCCAAACAGCGAGAGAAGAAAAGAGAAGAGGAGAGGAGGAAGAAGTCAAGGGGGGAGAATCGAGCCAGGAGAAATGGCAATTGGGAAGGGGAAAGGAGAAAGGAGAAAGCCGAAAGGAGCAGGAAGAATTGCAAAAACAAAACAAAAACAAAAGCCGGACCCGGAGAATCACCAAGAGCCGGAAGATGGAAAGCGGGGCTGGGAAAAGAGGAGAAAACAAAGAAATATATATATAACTTCAAGGAGGAAACAAATAGACGAATAAAAGGAGTGGAAAAGAAGAAAAGAAAGAGGAGGGAAGGGAGGACCAAGGCAAATAGGATACAAGAATTGAGTAAGGAGAAAAGTATGATTTTAAAAAGACAGAAAAATGTGATAAAAATAAAGCAAAAAATTAAAAAAAAATAAACGAACACACAAAAATTATAAAAAATTAAAAAAAATATCAAACTAATAGTAAAATCTTATAAAGCATAAACAATAAAAGAAAAGCTTTGAATATTATATTTTTTTATAGAAAAACATTTCCAAGTCATATGCAAAACTTCTTTAAATTAAAAATTTTCTAAATATTTAGTTATTAATTATTTTTTAATCAGAATTTGAGTTTCCCATACCTTAACAAAAGAACCACAACATTTTCAAATTCAAAACTTTCAAGAATTCAATTTAAATTTGACTAGCTTCAAGCCAATTTTACAAATAAAGCTTAAGCCATTAAAGTTTCAGAAAACCTTAAGTAACAAGTTTAGAAACATGTTAGAAAACCCCCTTTCAATACTTTCCCTTACACTTGCACTTGGACTTTATCATTTTTTGTCAAATGTGACATAAAAACTTGTAAAACTCTTCTAACCACATCAGAAAATTTTAACACTTCGGAGCTGTGATAAACTTTTTCTAATTCAATCTTCGCAGCAGGCACACTTTTTTGTGTGAGAAACTTAATAATAAAATAAAGAAGAAAATAATAGAGAAAAGAAATATAAAAAATAAATGTAGAAAAAAAATGTAAAAAATAAAAACAAATAGAGGCAAGTGATCCAGACTAAATCAAAGTATCAAAAAATCCAAGTTTATTTTGTTATAATTTTTTAAAGTAAAAACTTAAACTTAAACTTATATTATTGTATTCTTTTGCTCCACCATTTATCGAATTAATCGATTTTTATGAATGAAAAACTAACTATTTCGCTCTATAAGTCAAAGAAATCCCACAACAAACCCAAAATAAATCAAAAAACCATATTAATAATAGATATTATAAAAATCAGAAACTTATAATATTTGATAGTAATAACTATCTTCAGTAAAATAAGTTAGAACTTTAAATGCCTAACAAATTCGATTATTTTTATTTATGATCAATATGTTTAGTAAAATCTGTCAGTCGTCATCGAAATTAATTGAACTCAAACACTGAATTCCCATTGATTTTATTGAATTTATCGTTACGATAATAGCATTATTTCCGCAACTATCGAATTAATCGAAAGCAAGCGATAATTCTACCAATTTATGACTCTGACAGTGTTAATTAAATGCGTTATTCGGTGGTCTCGTTAAGCTGACAAGCTAACAACTGATTATTCCACTCGAGAAATTCAATCCCCGGGCTCTACCACCGATAAACGATAACAAGTGCTGAAAGTACGGGGGAAAATGGTGGAAGGAAGAGGGGAAGGGGGAAAAGCAAAGGCTCTCTTCGCAGGGAAATGCACTTTGTTTTTCACACATCGCCCTAACTGATTAACTTTTGTGTTGAGCTGAAAAATCAACAACAACAGCAAGGCGGCATAAGCGGGTGCAGGATGCACAGAATGCACACAGACACAAGCACACACACATTCACATTAACATACAGACAGCGGCAGACAAAGCCAAGCAGAGCAAACAGCATTGCAAAGTCTGTCTCTCTGTCTGCCATGCTTGGTTGTGTGTGTGTGTGATAGACAGGCGTAAAGTTAATTAAACAATAAATACACACACTCATACACACACAGGCAGATACCGACACACACACACACACACATACGCAGACGCGTTAAAAATGGCGAAAAACTACGGACTACACTTGGCAGCCTGGCGTGAAATTCAACACAACATAACACACTCAAACACACACACACAGCCAGCCAGCCAGCTGCGGTGTGTGTGCGCATTGTCTGTTGCACTGTAATTGAGCAATTGCAGTGGCCACCCACACATGCACACACACACACATACACTCGCCGCCTCCCCTCGCCAAGCTCTGGCCCGGCTTTCAATTTACTTGGCGCTGAAAAGTAGGCAACGCTCATCAGACGAGCACAAGGGATGGAGAGCGCCCAGGATGAGAGGGGAAAGAGGGAGATGCAGAGGTTATGCAGTGGAAGAAAAATATAGAGAAAAATATATCATATTTGGGGGGAAAATATCCTTACTAAGAGTAGTATCTTTCGTTAAATTCTTTTACTTTTAAAACCTACAGGAAGTAATAAAAAAAACAAGGACCTTTTCTTACATTATTTGTTATTATTTTTTGTCTTATGAAATTTATTTTTTAAAATAAGGAAGCCAGCTGCGGGCAACCTTAGCCTAATAAACATAGATTATTACTTGTCTAAAAGTGAATTTATTTTTATACGGAAAGCTTTTATAAATTAGTGCTTAATGAGTTTAAAAATCGAAAAATTGGATTTAAAAATCAAATTGTTCAGTTTAAAAATATTAAAATATATAACTAATTTTTAATGATGAATCCCTATTAAAATTTAAAAAAATTATATATTCTCAATATTTTATTATTAATTTAATCAAAAACATTCGAAATATGTATGACTTTTCGTTATGATTCGCTATATTAAGATTTTAGCTTGTCTAATGAGAATTTCCTCCCTGTGTACCTAGGAGATATGCCAAGAGAGAAGACTTTCTGCGTGAAAAACGAAGGCAGCTGCAACTGTCTGGCCAGGACGAAACTAGTGGAGTCCCTGGAATGAATGTAAATTTAGTTTCGTCCTTCTTTTTTTTCCCAAACAGAATCTCCATGGAGGAAGTTTGCAGGAAAGTTCGTAGGGAAAGTGTTTAAAAAAGGGTGACGGTGTGTGAGAGGGGGGCAGATGCCAAAACTCAACGAAGGCAGTAAAGATGATTGAGAAAAGGTTCTGTCTGGCTCAAAAGGGAAGTCTTCAGATTCGAAAAATGTGCTTCCGGCACTTGCCTTCAATCAAATTTTAAAAGAGCATTCAAGAAGCTTCAAAAAGGAAATGGATTAAGGAAACTAAGCAAGAAAAATACACATTTCATTATACAAATTTTAAGATTATCAAGTTAATCAATTGCAAAGAAAAAATAATTAAGAACTTTTTTTAAAACCCAAGAAGTGCTTTCCCTCTAAATTTTACATAAGCTTTTCGCTGCTGTAACCAACTCTAATTGGATTAGTGCAACAAAAATCACAAAAGTAAAAAATAAATAAACGCGAAAAAAAGCTTAGGTAAGACAGAGTGAATAAAAAGGGTCACGACCAGCAGGAAAATGCTGGAAAAATCTAAAAAGAAAATAAGCACATGTGTGGTTTTAGCCATGAATATTGGCACATACATGAACCAAAAATAGCTCAGATAAGCGAACACAGACAGAAAATCTATGAAAAGCAATTTAAAAATAATATTTTTTAGCTTTAAACTCTTTTAAATCATTTTGAAAGCAGCCTAAAATTATGCATAATAAAATGTAGCTGCTTTAGCATACTTTTAGGCTCAGTTTCAAGTGTTTTCAAATCCCTAAGGACTTAGCAGTATTATATATGTTATGCTTTCTGTGTGCCGGACTCCATTTCCAGGGAAAAATATATACATACATATATATCCCCCTGTTTACATAAGGCTAGACATTTGCTCTCTCATCTCCCATCTCTTCCATTGGAAATCTTTTCTCCTCCCAACATCCTTAAATATATTTTTTTGGGTGGCTGCCAGTCCAGCTCATCCTCTGCCCTCCTCCATTGTTTTCCTTTGCTCACATATTACATATAATATTATGCTAATTTTATTGATTGCTCCCCGTTGAACGTTGAACAAGAAAAACAAGCGCAAATTGTGTTATTTTCTGAATCTTTGCTCTGGGGCAATTACGAATCAGTTAAAATGCGACACTGGAATGGGTGGAATTAATTAAAATATATTTTAAGGGATTTGATGATCAAGATTCTCAAGAGAGACTTGAAAATTGTATATTTAAATTTCTATTAAAAGATTCTATTTGTTAAATTGTTAAGATATAGAAAAAATTTATCCTTTTAGATGGTATATTTAGTCTGTTTTTTATTTTATCTGTTCAGTTCACATTTTTTAAATATATTAGGATTACAAAATTAAAATAAAATAATATTTTTAAATAATTTCCAATTTTATTTCAAAAAACGCATTTGCCGAAAGAACTAGTTAGAAATTATAGTAAAAAAACGAGCTGTAAATTCAACTTGGAACTATTTTAGCTAAATTACAATACTTTCCCTGGTAATTATTTTTTAGTAAATTAAATAACTTAAAACTTAAAAGAAAAACAACTAATTACTAATTTAACAAAAAATTAAATTAGGGCGAAATTGTAGTGGTTGCATTATCCTGTTTCCTTTTAAAACAAAACTGATATTCCTGTGTAACGGTCACAGGTCTGGCACCCAAGCGCCGCCGCCACGAACGTAACGAGCGCAACGCAAGACAAACAAGCGGGCAGATTTCAAAGTGTTAACCCATTCGTCGTCACCTTTTTGGCCCAAACATATTTAGATAATTTAACGCGCGCCGCTCGTAAATTTCCACGCACACAAACAAAGGGAGAAAGAGGAGCACACACACACACCCACACATAGAGAGCTGCGGCTGCGAGAGGAACACCCACACAGACGAAAGACAAACAGTTGCAGACGCAGACACAGGCAACTAAACCATGTTAAGCAAATAAACAAGGCAGATAGAGGGAGACAGAGTGGGTGTGAGTGGGTGTGGGTGTGGGTGTGGGTGTGAGTGGGGGCTGCTGTGAGCGAGAGGCAGATAGCTGGCAAAAGGCAGCCAGAGAAATAAATGCCGCCAAATAAAGTTTTCCCTCCTGATAATTATGAGCTCTGGTGCAGCTTCCCTTCCTCTCTATATGTGTGTGTACGTTCACATAAACTTTTAATTAGCTACAAAGCGCCAACAAAAAAATCACTTGAAATCGCACCATTATAGAGCGAGAGAGGAAGAGAGCGCGAGCGAGAGGATGCTGTGTGATGTAAGCTCTTTGAACACACCACACTACTCCCGCACACACACTTATGTACACTTGCTGAATCAATACCCGGAGAGCCTGCAAGAGAGAGGGAGAGAGAGGAAGAGAGTGAGAGCGAGCGAGAGAGAAGCGAAAACTTCAGATTTTCTAAAGGCATTTCGGCATTTTGGTTGGTTGTTTATTAACACCTTTTTCACTTTCGACCGACTTTCCGTTGGTGTTGGTGTTACATTTCGCGTTTCGCTCTTGTCGTTGTATTGGTTTCGAACAAAAATTTGGAGCAAAAACGTCATAAGGATCTCGCCAAGACTCACACTCAAAAGATGATTTTGAGCTTTATCTAAGGGATTTTGTACGTGAGTCTAAGGGCCCGGCAGTTTCTGAACGCCCGGTTATAGTAAACTCTCAGATAAGGCTCTTGTTTTCTTTTTTTGTAAACTATAAGAAAGTAAGATTTAATCAAATAATTTTATTTCAAAATTTGTTCCTAAGCTAAGTCAATAAAATTTAATAAAAAATTATGGGGAAGAAAGGATAGAAATATAATAGTCAAAAAATATACAAAATAAATTTTCCTGTGTATTACAGAAAATATTTTAATATTAAAAAATATATACATATCTTCTTAAATTTTGCTTTAACTTAAACAAGAAATGTATGAAAAAGATATTTTAACAACAAATTTTTACATACAAAACAAAAACAAAAAATTACACAATAAAAAAGGAGAATTCTTTTAAAAAATTAAGATTAGATTCCATAAAAGAGTAAGAACTTGAATATATTTATTCTCATTTTGATCTCTTACTATAAAAAAATAAGGCGAAACACCATTTAAATCGCCTTTCACCTCGGCATCCTTCTTCGTTTCTCTCCTCATCCTCTTCTGATGCTGTGCCACCGCCTTCGTTGTTCTTCTTCTTGTTCCGCCTTATCGCCACCTCGAACTCATACCAATGCAATCGAACTCGAACAACAGCAACAACAAGAGCTTCGCTTCGCGAAAAGAGAGCCGAAAAAAGCCAACCAAAGCGAGTGGCGGCGGCGGCAAAGAACCGAAAAACGTCGCTGCTTTGCTGTAATTTTTCACACCACAAGCACACACACACACGCACACCGACCAGACACAAACAAATGTTGTCACCTCATCTTGCATCCCGCTCGCTCACGGACCAGTGATGGTGGTGGAATTAGAGGATCCGCCATTGAGGTGTCGCTCTCTTCGCTCCTCGCTCTCTGGGTGTCTGTGCCTCCGCCTGTATGTATGTGTGTGTGCGCTTGTGGTTAAACTTGTCACACAAGAAGAAGAAGCAACAGCAGCAGCAAGTCGCTTGTCGTCTTTTTCTTACACACGCCCAGCCGCCATATTGCCGGCTCGCTCTTTGTCTCCTTTTTGTTTCGCTGTGTGTGAGCCTGGGTTTATGAGTGTGTGTGTGTGTGGCAACGTGTGACAAAATACATTTGCGTTGCCGTTTTTGCTTTTTGGCTTCGTCGCTTCTTTGTGTTGAGTGAGTGCGCGCCTGCCTCTGGTGTGTGTGTGCTTGTGTGACTTGAGCTTGTGCCTTTCATTTGCACGCCTTTGCCATCCCGCTCGCACCTGCTGTGTTTGCGCTTAACTTAGCGTCAAGTTTGTCACACGCCTCTGCCGGCGTCGCTGCCAACTATCGACTGTCGGCTGTCGGTTGTCGCTGCCTGCGTCGCAGCCAGAGTTGACGTCGTTGTTGCTCTTCTGCTTTTTCGCACTTGCGAAAATTTTCGCAACGTCGAAAAGCAACTTTTGGCAACGCCGGCAGAGTCGCTCCGCTCTGGTCGTCACCGTTATCCCCTGGAAATATTTTCATTTACATTTCGGACGCATAAAAGCTGCCAAAGCGGCTAACAAGCGTTTATTTTTTTAGGGAGGTGGTAGGGGAGGAGGAGGGTGGTTGCTGCGGGTGTGGGTGGGAATAGGTTACGTAAGTGCAAGTGTGGCCAGGCCCAGCAGCTGAAGAATCACAGCGAATCCCGTTGCTTTGCCGGGATAAGTCTGGGTATTTTGGGATTTCCCATTTAGTTTTTTGGTAAATAAAAAATGTAATGAAAATATCCCATTTATGGGCGAATATAATAGGGTTTAAGGGGATTTTATTAGAGTCGAAAAATTAGTAAAACTTTTTTTTAGAACATAATAAACAAGTTTCTTCTATTTTTCAAAATTAAAAATATATTAGGGATTATGTACATTTCTTATTGTGGGATTGTGTGGAAGTCTTTAATATGAACCAAGGAACTCTCACTCTTACTTTTTAAACAATTTTTTATGGTAAAAACTTATTAAAATTGTGTTTAACATTTAAAATAAATTAAAAACCTGTTCTTGCAAATTATTTGAATAGGTATTCTTAAATATTTTCATTATTTTACCATCAAGGTAGGCGTTCTTTTCTTTTATATTTTATTCCATTTATGCTTAGCTTTTTTTAGTCCTATTTTTCCATTTCCTTTATTTTCAATTTCGAGCAGTGCCTTGTGATTGTCTGGAGGTCATTGTAGGTCAACTTCTGTGCCTTAAAGTGCTTCTCGCAGCCGGTTTTATCTCCCTTTGGCCACCCCCAAAAAGCGCCTCACCCATTTATCTCACCACACCCCCCACAACCCGCCAACCGTCGGCCCCCTCGCGCATTTATCTCACCACCCCCCCAAAGCCCCGACTTCGCCCCCTTTGGCAAACATTTGACCATTGAAGCGCATTTTTCGCTTGCGCGTCATTTGTCAACTTGGCCGCTTTTGCAATTCTGGGCGCCCTCGTCCAGCCGCCGCCTATGAGCCACCCCCCATTTGAGGCCCCCTTTCGCCACCACTACCTCTGTGATTTACTGCTATGTTTTTTCCATCTCCGTTTTGGCAGTGACTTCTGTTTTACAGCTACTTTCTTTCCTATCTGTGTCTTTTCTTTTTCCTTTTCTTCTTATTGTTTGTAGTTTTTCTATAATTTTTATTATTTATTAAACAAGTTTTTTAAAGATAAAAAAAGATAAAGAATAAAAAAAAAAAAATGAAAGTTTAGTTGAATTAACTGAATTTTTTTGGTTTTTTTTTACTTTTTTATAGTCTTGTTATTTTAATACTTAAAAAACTTAAATTATTTCATAATCTTGTATTTGAAATATTTAAGAAACTGAATAACCATCTTATCATTTATTTATTTTCTTCTAAATAAAACATTTCTTTGCTATAAATATCCCATGTAAATAAAAGAAATTTCCCTCATTTAATTTACTAATTTATTTCTTAACAATTTAATCTTATTTATTTTGAAAATATCCCTTTTCTTATCCCTCGATTTGTTTTCATATTTTCCTATTGTGACAGCTCTTTCCCGTACTGCTCCAATCCGCCTCCTCCCACTCCCACTCCCACTCCATTTTACCACCATCGCCTTTGCCACCTCCTTCTTCGTCAGCGTCTTCCTCTTCTTCTTCTTCTGCTGCTGCTGCTTTAGTGGTGTCAGCTGCCTTGTTACTTCTAACACGCTGCTGTGACGCGACGTCGCTGCCGCCGCTGGTTGGTGCCATTTCCCATTACACACACACACAGCAACACGAACACTCTCGCACACAGTCGCGCGTGCAGGCGTCAACTCAACACTTTTAGTCCCAAGTTTTTGGTTTTCTTATTGGAACCCCGCAGCTCTCACTTGCTCGCTCGCTCACTCACTCGCCCGGTGCGGCCGTTGAGAGAAACTCAACACGCTGCCGGGGCCGCCACCACTCGCACTCTCTCGCTCGCACCGCGCCGTCGAAGAGAGAGAGCTCGCCATCTCGCTTGCACGCCCGCCAAGCAGCCCGGCGTTGGGAGGGAGAGCGCGAGTGAGCCGGCGCGGCAGCAGCGACGCCGACGTCCGACGTCCGTTCGCTCGGCGGGCTTCGCCTCGGACGTTCGCAACTGGCCCAACGGAGCTCAGTTTCGCTCTCTCGCTCTGCCACTGCCGACGTCGCTGTTAACGCTTGTCCCGGCGACGCTATGTTAAAGGCTCGCCTGCTCACCACTGTTAAGCGAGCGGCGGAAACCGGAATTTTCGGAAATCTTATCGTTTCATTTTTTCGTTTTCGTTTCCGTTTCATTTTGTTTTCGAACGTCGAGTTGTCGAGTTGAACCGGCCGGCGTGAAATTCGTGTTGCCGTCGTCGTCGTTGTTGTCGTTTATCGTCGTTTGTTGTTCGCCCCCGGTTTTTATCGTCTCGTCGTCGTGTCGCCAGCATCATCGTCGTCTCGTCCTCCCCACCTGCTTTGTCGTCGCCTATTCCTTATATCTCCCCCCGCCGTTCTTTCGCCAGCTCCTTTCACCCGGTACTCGCCTGCTACTATTTTTTTTCTGGTTTCCCCTATTGCAAAAACAAACGAAAACAAAAGAAAAACAACCAAAGAAGCGGCCAAATGTGGGGAGCAAAACACAAAATGCAACTGCAGAAAAAGTTTAACTAAGTGAAGTTTGACAAAAGCAAAACAATAGAACAAGAAAACGGAAAGAAAAACAAAGCAAAAAAGTTCTGGCGTTTTGCCGTCGCCAAAACAAACGGCAAAAAGCAAACGGTAAACAAAGAGAGCGAGGAGAGCGAGGCAAAAACAAGAAGAAGCGCAGCACAGTTACAGTTAAGAAACTTTAAAAGAAGCTGCAATCAAAGCTTAAGAATCCAATTAGAAGATAGCACTCCATACAAATCCAATAGGAATTATAAAGAAGTTAGGAATAAAGGCGAAACAAAACAAAACAACAAGTTTTAAAGGCTTTCAAAAAGAAATCATAATAACCTTCCTCACAAATCCCAATAGGAATTATAAAGAAGTTAGGGGAAAAAAAAGAAAAAAACTAAATACAAAGTTTTCAAGGCTTAACAAATAAAAATAAGAATAACTCTTAAGGAACCCTTCATTTAAAGTAAATAAAAAAAACTTAGCAAGGTTTTTTTTGTTAAAATAACAAAACAAGCAGGCCATAAAGACATTAATCAAATTAAAAGCAGCTTCTTTGTACAACTAAAATAAATATGAAAACAAGATGAAAATACATAAATAGTATTTAACAAATATGTAGCATTATATTAGCAATAATTCAAAATACAAAAGCAGTTTTATATTACTAAGTATTGAATAGTTTAAGACTTTTATGTAGTATTTTATAAAGTAAAGCCTCCAAGAACCCCTAGAAAAATATCAAAAATTTATCCTTCAAAACTAAAAAGCAACTGAAATTTAAAAAAAATCGTGCTGGAAAATCACAAACCTAACCCAAACTCTTTTGGCTTTCTTATTTATTTTAGCAAATAACAAAGAATTTTTTTGAAACAAACAACAAAACCACAAAGAAAATAAAAACAAAGTAAGAAATACAGAAAAACAAGTGCAAGTGCTATTTGAGTGTCCCGGAAAAAACAAAATTAAAAATATAAATCGTACCTGCTGAACAACAAAACAACAAAAAATCAACAACAACAACAACAAAATCAACAACAAAAATTAAAACAAAAAGCGAAGCAAGAGCTGGGAAATATATTTGCTGAGAATATATATATATAACCAATATAATATATATATATATACATATAAGTTGGATTCTGCATGACGCACCTCTCTGTGTAGAACGGTTATGTGATGAGATACGACGTCCAGGAGCTGCTACTTCATCAGTCTGCTGAGGATCCATTCGCCAGGTTCGCCAATGGGATGGCATATCATCCATTTCTGCAGCTAACGCAACGGCCCACTGACTTCAGCGTCTCCTCGCTGTTGACGGCGGGTAACAACAACAACAACAGCGGCAATAGTAATACCAACAACAACAATTCAAGCGGTACCAGCGCCACGCCCAGCGGTACAAGTAACAATAGCAGCAACGCCCACGTATCCCCAACGGGTGGTGGTGGTCAGCTATCGCCGCAGAGCAACCACAGCAGCAGCAACACCACCACCAACACCAACACCAACAGCAGTAATTCCAACAATAACAACAACAATAACACCACAAATAACAACAACAATAATAATAATCATACAAATAATAATAATACAAGCAAGCAAGGAGCAGGAGCTGGAGCTGGAGCAGGACACCATCTGAGCAGCGACGAAACACCTTCGCCGGCTGGCAGTCCTGGCCTTGTGCCGCCACCGCCCGCCGCCCATCCGCAACAACAACAGCCGCCGCCGCCGCTGCCGCAGCATCATCCGCAGCAGCAGCAGCAGCAGCATCCCGCGCATCCCGCTCACCACTCGCCCAGTACGGGTGCAGTTGCTCCACCGCCGCCACCTCAACAGCAGCATCTGCAGCAACAGCAACAACAGCCGCCGCCACCGCCACCGTATTTCCCGGCAGCGGCACTGGCCGCTCTAGCCGGCAGCCCAGCCGGTCCACATCCCGGCCTGTACCCAGGAGCGGGTCTGCGTTTTCCGCCGCATCATCCGGCCGCCCATCCGCACGCCCATCATCCGCTGGGCAGCGCCTATACCACCGCCGAGGACGTGGTGCTCGCATCGGCCGTCGCCCATCAGCTGCATCCGGCGATGCGACCGCTGCGAGCACTCCAGCCGGAGGACGATGGCGTCGTCGATGATCCGAAGGTGACGCTGGAGGGCAAGGACCTGTGGGAGAAGTTCCACAAGCTGGGCACGGAGATGGTCATCACCAAGAGCGGCAGGTGAGTTATCTGAGAAAATAGGGATAGTTGACTTGGGGCTTGTAAGGATCTTAAAGGGGATATTAAAATATTTTCGAAGCCCGAACTGAAAATACACGGATTTAAAAAAAAGTTTGCTGGTCAAATAAATATTTTCCTTTCGCTATATTTTCTTCGATTTCTGTTCAATATATTTTTGAGTGAATACAATTTGTATTTCCCCTTTTTTTCGATAAAACAAGATCTTTAACGGTGTTCAATGGGGATTTTCAAGAGAGTGTTTCCAAAACTAAACTGAAAATACTGTATTGCGGATCTTAAAAAGTATTAGTGGTGAAATAAATATCTTTTCGATATTGATTTCAGTGAATGAAATGAGTATTCCGTATTTTCCAATTCAAGAAGATCAAAAGATATAGAAATGGGTGAATTATATGATTTGTTACCATATTTTCTGTATTTCCCAATTAAATAAGATAAAGCCCAAAAAAGTATCAGAGATCACTTAGAAAAGTTAGTTGGTGTTAGTACAAAAATTGTTTTTAATGAATAAAACCTTTTTAGACCTGTGAAACATACTTAGAAATATATAAATTGTCAAATAAGATTCTAGAACTTAAAAAATACGGAGTTTTTTTATAGTAAAAAAACTATTACGATCCCCGAATTATAGATAGTTGTGATTCTATTGCAATTACTACTTTTTAAAAGTAAATAAATGGAATTTAAATAGATTAGAATTTATTAGTTAAAAAAGTGCATAAATAAAAAGAAAATATATTAAAATCTGCCCTAGGTTTCGGAATAAAAGTATATATATTGCATTTTGTTGGAGAATCAAAAATTTTAAAAATGATAAAGGTTATTCTAGAATCTCGAAGAAATAAAGAGCATTCTTTTGATGAGGTTTCTAATATGATAAGCGTAGAATACTTCCCCTAAAAGTGTGATTAAAAAGTGTTCAGTGCTATTTTTTAAACAAAATATTATTAAGGGTTCTATAAGAACACTGATAAGGTGCTTTGTGAGTGTTATTTTTCAAATAAAAAAATCAAGGGTGCCATAAACACCATAAATGTGTGTTTATTGGGTGCTTTAAAGAGACAGAGAGAGATTTCAAAATAATATTTAGGAATGCCAAATATATACTGTACAACAGATATTAGGTATTTCAAAATTTTCTATATTTCTTTCAGGAAACTCTAAAATTTAGATTTTTGTAGGATAAAGCTAATCTTGAATATGATTAAAATCCTGTATAATTCAGAGATAGTTCTTAATTTATCCAAGCAAAAAATTTAGTACTAAAAATAAAACTATATGCTTTTATTAAGAGCTTTAAAAAAGGATATTTTAAATAAATATTCTTCGACACAAAAACCTTAATAACTTCTTAAATTGGAATTTGTCTAGAATAAAAATGTATTATTCTTATACGACTTAAATCCTACATAATTTAAAAACAATTCTTCATTTTTTAAAGTGATTACAAAAAAAAATCACACAGAAAAATAATTAAAAATCTTGATAAAGAAAAGTAAAACGTGTTTAAAAAACAACCAGTTATGGTAAATAAATCTTAAAAATGTGGTCAAATATTAACCATCAACAAATTAGTTTTAACAAATATTAATTCCAACTATTCCCTGCATATTTTTTGTAGTAACAAACTTTTATCAAATAAATTTGCATGGTTTCATTTTTAACAGCCAATTATTTAATATGTTTGGCAGTATAAAGCCAATCAAAAGAATGTATTTCCATAGATTTTCACACTGCAAAATCGCAAAATGCCAGCAAGTTTTTTTTGTACTATTTTTTGAAAAGACTTCAATGAGTATTTTTTAAAATTGAATGAAAAATGTAATCTCAAAATAAAAAGAAAAGTTTATTGTAGAATTTGAAAAGAGAAATTTAAATGGGCGATAAATGAATAAGTTTTGATGCATGAAATACGCATTTTTTAAGGGAAATTTTATATTTCATTTTATAAATATATGTAACAGTATAATCTTTTGATTTTTGATTTGAAATCTCTTTTTTTTGGGGTTGGAGTCTCTTTAATAGGGCTCACTTTTGGCAATCGCCGTCAGAGAGATCTCCGGCTATAATCTTGAGGCATTTCCGATGCGAAGGTCAGGTCGCCGCCAGCTGCCGTAATCCGTCAGCCATTCAGAGATACTCTCATTCAGTGGCCGTCGTCGTTGCCTGGCAGCCTCAGCGGCAGCCTTGGCCACTTGAGCACGTGTGGCGACGTCTCAAGCTCCCGTTAACCGCTCCCAGCCGACCGCTTCCACGCCCAGTTTGAGCTGAAAGTAGGTGAACCAGAGACGCCCCCTGTTTCGCAGCGTCTCCTCCCTTCCCTCCTGGATTTTTCCAGCGGCATATCATCTCGGTCTGAGCTCCTCGTTCCCCCGAGATGAATGATGATGATGATGCTGATGATGATGGTGATGGTGATGCGGCGTAGACGATGATGGCAACGTTGACATTCAAGCTGCGTTGGCGCGTGAAAATGCGTTTTGAGCTTCACACCTACTTGAGAAAGTATTCACGGCGACACACTCACGCTCACACTCACTCTACGCACACACACACTCACAGTGAGAGACACAAGTGAGTGTCAAGTGAGTGCAAGATGTGGCAGCTGTGAATGCACTCAGTCGGCAATAGTGCTACTCACACCTTTCCAAGAATGATTTGTACTCTGAATAATTCATATTTTGCAAAAGAAAGAGAGTCTTTAATGGTTTTGTAAAAAAAGCAATTAAGGGAAGTTTTCTGCGGGAAATTTAATATTTAATTTGTTTTGGAATAAATAAATTTGAGGACTATGTTTTAGAACATGAATAAATGCTTAAAATAATAATATTCAACCTTTAAATTGTAAAGAACTTAAAGGAAACTATACAATTTATAAGAACTTTATAATTTATTCTAAAAAACATTTTGTTTCGATTATTATAGGACCTTGAATTGCACTCTACATTCTACATTTTCATTAGATTCTCTACGATAATATTTTTTCCTTAAATTTGCATAAATAAATGCTTAACATAATAAAAATAAAGTAAATAAAACTATAAGTAGTACTAAAAATAAAAGAAAGCATACTCTTCACAAGCTTGAACTTCAAACTTTTTTATTATTCTTAACTGACATTTAATTTCGAAATTCACAGTGCCTCAATAATAAAATAATCAATCAATAATAATATATTTTCAATTTTATACTGCTTACATCCTTCCTTAAATCTTAATTTCAAAAATAGTTTCCCTTTAGAAACTTCAACTCTTAATAATTAACCTCTTTTTGATTCGACTTTAAACTGATATACAATATACACAAAAAAATAATGCCAGAAGCCATCTACAGACTTTTAATCCTGCTGAAGCCGTTTTTATTTATATATTTAAGCCCTCTGTGTGGCTGCCATTTGTTTATTTGATTTTATTTCACACATTTATGAATGATTTCAGGCCAAAATTCAATTAGCCTTTGTTGTTTCTGGCATCTTTTTAAGCTACAAATTGCCTGACGCCTCGGCTAAGCTTCTTTGGCCAACGCCTTCGACTTTTTGCCACCACCCACCATTTTCCAGTCCAGACAATTTTCAATGCCAGTCTGGCGGGGGGCGCAATAGTAGGGAGGGGGGCGTGGCATTTGCCCAACAACAACAACAGCCAATAGAAAGTGGAAATAGGCAAACAAAAAAAGAGGAAAATAAAATATTTGCAAATAGTTTTGTGTGCTGAAAGTTGCGAATATGTCTGGCCAGGTGTCTGGGCCACGCCTCAGCCGCCCCCAAAAAACTATAACTGCAACTACGAATACAAGGGTACAACAACAACAACAACAACAACGTCAGTACCCTACTCCTCCACGCATAGTTGCATTTCAGCCTTGTGTTGTTGTTGCTTGTTCGCACTTTGCCGAAAACAAAAACCGAACAACAACAAACGCGAAACTCTCTCAAAAAACAACTAAAAACAAGCTGAAAAACAAATAGAAAACCAGGAACCGCAAAAAGTTAATGCAAATTATATATATATATATATATATGTATATTTTTCGTAGCTCTCGCCGCTCGCAGGGTTGGGGGCCCCTGGGTAATATCCTTAAGCTCATTAGCAGTTTGGCGACTTGAAGTGTGAAACTAAACCAAGTGGCCCAAGCTGTGGGCATAAAAAAAACAAAAAAAAAAAAACACTGCCACACTGCAGCAGCAGCTCCGCCCTGCGTCTGCCCTTCCCACTCTTTGAGTTGGAAAAGCTTGTGGAAAAATGTGTGCACTGAGAAAATGCAATTAAAGTTAAATTATTTCTTTTTTAAATTTAAAAAGTTATAAATAAATTATTTAATAATAAAATGGAAGGAACTCTTCAAGACCTTGTCATAGGCATTTTTTCTGCAGATAAAACCGTGCCTGTCTTCAGTTTTCGTTTTCTAACCAAACACTTGGGAATTATAAGAGTGTTTTTGTGTTATTTTTCTAAAATTCTCTCCTAAAAAAATCCAGACTAGAGTTTCTTTCCGAAAATAATATTTTTGAAGTGCTGCTAGTAAACTTTTATAAATAAAAAATATTACAAAAGGAAAGGTATTACTTGCTAAGACTTTTTTAAAAAATACTATATTTAGAAAGATTTTTAGGGTAATTAATGCGAATGAGATTCCTTAAAAAAATAAATCCTTAAATTTCTGTTAGCAATTTTGTATACAAAATTTACTTAAAAAGGATGGGTATTATTTAGGAAATTAAATAACTACTATACAATTTTTTTAATGAATTAATTAATTAGGTGAACATTATTAAGTTAAATTTGATTAGTTTTATTATAAACATATTTAATTTTTTTTGGCACTGTGTTCTAGGTTCATGACCCCTCTCAAGGGGGCTATGGGCAGAGGTGTGGTGCCCCAAAGTGTGGCATGCAATTGTTGTGGGTGAGGCGTTGGGTTGGGAGGGGTTGCAGAACATACCGAAGTGGCTTGTAAAAGTTTTAAGTACTTGTACCTCGCACACACATATGGCGATTATGGGTGTATGTGCGGTTTTTGTTGTTATTTTTTTATTATTTTTATTTTTTTTTTGTGTAAGTTGCAACTTTTTTGCACGCCACACACACACACACACACGGCTGGGTGCTTTTGTTGTTACTGCTGTTGCATGCCACCAGCTTGCTTGCGAGACGTGCGAAAAAAAGCAACAACCAAAACGGCGAAAAAAGCAGAAACAACAATAACAACAACAGCAGAGCAGCAGCAGCAAACAGAATTATTGTTGCCGCTTCTGTTGCCGTTTTTCCCCATCATCATCAATGTCAAAATTATTGTTTTTCCTGCCCGAGAAGCCCCTCCCCCCCCTTGTTTCCGCCCCCTCCACAGCACACTCCATGTGAGTGCCACTTGAATGTTTTGCGAGTGGATATTGCATATTCACTTGGCTCCTCTCGGCTTCAATTGGTTTTTTTGTTGTTGTTCTTGTGTTTTCTGGCTTAGCGAAATTTTGTTTCATTGATTCATTGGGTTTTTTAGGCTTTCCATTCACCAAAAGTTTGAAGTTTCCTTGGGACAAGGTCGTTGGTGAAATTGGTGAAAGGGATTGGAATAAGAAATTGGATTTGTTTTAAGAAAGTATAATTCCTAAGGAATTTATTACTTTTTGTTTTTCCATAGATTTTTCATTCACCAAAAAAGGTTCCTTGGAATAAGGTCGTTGGTGAAATTGGTGAAAGGGATTGGAATAAGAAATTGGTTTCGTTTTAAGAAAATATAAATATAGAGGCCTTTATAATTCGTACGTTTATCTTCTAATTCATGGAATCATAGGTTTTTATTTACCAAAAGTTAAAAGGTTCGTTGGTGAAATTGTTGAAAGTAATTGGAATAAAAATATAATTCCTAATGCCTTGATTACCTTTATTTCTAATTCAATTCCTTGTGGCCAGCTTCCGTTTCAGATTGAAACTGAAACGTAGAAACACACACAATTTGCTGTTCAATTTCCCCCTCTCCCCTTCGATTTCCCTCAATTTCCATATTTTCCCCTCGCTCGTATCTCCACTTGTCGCTGGCAATTAAATCGCTAAAGTAAATTGCGTGAAATCTTTCTTGTTTGGCGACGGCGGCTCCCAGCTTGTTGCTGTGACTTATCAATTAATTGAAATTGCTGTCTAAGCGCAAATAAATAAAGACTCGTTGTCGTTGCTACTCCCCTCGGACACACACACACACACAACTCGGCGGCGACGACACTTTTAGTGCGAATTCAGGGGAAAAAATACTAGAATTCAATCAAAAAAATCTATATATATATATATAAAAAGGAAATTTAAGAGACCCTCGAAGAAATCTATTTAGAAAATGTCAAAAATTATCAAGTGTTGACCCCAAAGGCGGCTGAACGCACTGTAAAGAACAAGAAGCTTAATGTTAATGATTAAAAAAATTGATTATAGGGCTTAAATATATATTTTCCTAATAAAATAATAAAATATACTTACAATATATAAAGAAAATAATTATATATAAAAAATATATTTTATACTTAGATTCGTTGTTTTGAATATTTTGAAAAAGAACATTGCCAATATTTGAAAAATATGAAAAAACTTAAACATTAAGATATTTAAAATTGAAGTTTTTAAATCAGTTGTTCTTAATTTTTAGCAACTCTTAACCTTTATTGTATATATACAATTAATATATATTTTATGCAGATTTAAAGTATGTGTTTTTGGTGTTTTTTAGCTAGCTTAAAAGCGATTCTAACCTTTCAATAAATAGCCAGAAAAAGTACTTGAGAATTTTAAGGTGTTTTGGCATAAATATTAATTTTTTCTTTTTTTTTTAAAACAAACGATAACATTTTTTAGGCAGTCACTGTGTGTGCTTAAAATGCTTTGATTTAGGCAATTTAAGGCTAATTAAAAGTGGCAATATACCAGAACTTACCCCGAAACCCCTGTTCTGTGAACATGTGTAATTTTTTATAGTATATATACGTATATTTATACATATACATATATATATATATATATATATATGTAATATTTGTGTGTATATATTTCGAATCCCCCTTTCTAATGCTCTAATTGATGTCAGACTTTTGTGTTCCGGAGGCGGCATGCGATAATGTGGCAGACAAAAATATTTAATGACACGCCAAAGGACACACACAATGACAGGGCTTGCACACACACACACACACCCCCCAATATATATGGAAGAAGGGTCAACCCCTGGGCAACCGCCTGTCAAAGTTCACTTGTTTAATTTTCATAAATAAAAATTTTCCATTTCCTTCATTTCATTTCGTTTCTCGCTTCGTTTTGGGTAAAAACTCAGCTGACGGCGACAAAACGCAATCAAAGTGCACTGGCCCTGGCACAGCCCCTAAGACCCAAGGACCCCAGGACCCCCTGCCAAACTTCAAATCTCTCCTCGCCTCTCTCCACCCCCCACCCAAGCGTTGATCCCCGCCCGCTTTGTAGGCTCAATTAAAGGGGCGTGTTCCGCCTCCCATTTTTTTGTATATATTTTTTTGTATTTCCAAAGTTTTCCTGCTTCTCCCACCCATCCCCCTATAAGTCATTAAAGGGGGGCGAAAATTTTGTTACAGTGCAACCCTTGAGGGGGGGCCTCCACCATCTTGGAAACGTTTTTCATAATTGTGTTAAAATTATCGTTCGCTGCCAGGAGGAAATTGTGTGGAAGGAGGGTAGAGGGTTGTGTTTAGTAAAATTATCGATGTGCTAAGTTGACAAATACGCGCAGGGGGAAAAAGAGGAAAACTCTCCCCTTTCCACCCCCTCTTACCCCCTCTCTAAATTGCACGTAATTTGCTTAGTAACTTGGAAATTTCTTTAGACCCTTTCGCTGCAATTTTCCTCTATTTTTTTTTTTTTTGTTTTTGCTAGCAGAATTTACTTGACAATTTTCAGTTTGATGAAAAATGCATAATAATTGGCATAGCGATGGTTGGTTGCTACAACCCCCTTTTTTGCGTCTCCTAAACCTCGTAACGTCGTTCTATACTATATATATATATATATACTAAGGATATATGGGAATTGCCGGCCATCGATGGTTCTTGGAAAATTCATGAGGCCGTTGGATAATTTGCGCGTAATTTGATTTCAAATTGATTTCGCCCGGGAGTTTATGGGTATATTGGTGGATACCTGCAGCTTATATATATATTTGATATGGGGTATACATGTATATTTGTGCAACCAATAATTATGGCTAGAAAATTCACAAAAGGTTTTTTTACAGTTTTTTATGGGTGCTGAGTTGTTGCTTATAGCTTAACTGGGTATTTCCCAATCTTGAGTCTAAAATAAATAGGAATTAGTTGATCTTTTAGGTATATTAATAATGATATATGGACATTCCTGACTTTTTCTTTTTTAATATTTTCAAGGAGATGTTTTATTTTTTAGAAATTCATTTTGCTTGTATTTTAGCTGCTAAATATTTAATATGGAGCCTGAAATAAATAATTTGCATAATATTTTAGGTATGTAAAAAATATCCCTGATCTCTAGAGGTAATTTCTAAAGGGATCTTTCACTCTTTTGTGATCTAAAACCCAAATTCTTTAGAGCTTCACTATAAAATAATCATGATACATGCCAGATATGATCATTATAACCCTCAGTTACCCTGATTTTTCATGGCTACTGTTTTATAAGTAATCCCTAAAAAAAAGGC
Organism: Drosophila seguyi; assembly: GCA_008042675.1. Classification (NCBI taxonomy): domain Eukaryota; kingdom Metazoa; phylum Arthropoda; class Insecta; order Diptera; family Drosophilidae; genus Drosophila; species Drosophila seguyi. Next base: position 28,075 of record VNJU01007928.1, read on the forward strand.
CTTTGTTATGCTTGTGATCTTCACAAGACATCCGTTTCAATCATGGCCGACTGACAACCCTCAAAATAAGTATAAAATGCAGGCTAACCCTATATGACCCTGCAACCACTATAAAATAAAATCAAATAAAAAAATAAAATAAAAACCCGTTTCATTCAAACTACAAGCCGCACCACCCCATAAACCAAACTCAAAACCAAACCCAAAACCAAAACTCAAATCCGAAATCCAAAAACGGCGCTGCTTAAATTACAATAAAAATGTCATAAAAAATTTTAACAAATTAAAAAGACGGCAAGCGGAGTGGAGTAAACGAGACAGATAGCCATTTAAGTGGCGCATTTTGGTGGCTGTTAATTTAAATTGCATTTACGCCCACTTGGAATTAAATGGAAATTAATTTGACGAACACCAAAATTTCAGTTTTCTGTCCAGCTTTTATTTTATTTTCTTTTTTTTTTGGCTTGGTTAATTAAGTGAGCGCTTCCGTCGCCGGTAAAAAGAGCTACCCCACCTGCCACCTCTTCAAAATAAAGCGCCCACGCAGCGGAAGTTGCAAGTTGGAAGTTGGAAATTGAAGCGCGGCTAGCGGCGCTCTTAACTTGGCTTAATGGCTGCTGAGTTTGGTCAGACAGCCGAAAATTGTTGGTAACAAAATGCCGCTAAATGGTTTCGGTCTAATCGAGAGAATTCCGCTGTTTACACGCTTCGCTTAGCTAATGAGACGCCGCCAGTTAGGCGGGTCAACTGATAAGCATAATGAGTGATCATTGTGGGAAGGGGGAAGAAGGCGTTTTGAAAAAAATAGAAAATATAAATGAAACGCTGGAATGAAACACTGAAACGGTGGAATGAAACGGAACATGTGGAATGGAACACTGAAAATTCCTTAAAATTGTCTTAAACGTATAGAACAAAGACAACCCAAAAGAAAAAAAATCGAAAACAAATAAAAACAACCACAAGAAACGCCTGGAATTCGAAACGGGCCGAAAGAATATTTAAAACGCATTTGCTGGCCTTCCAAGTTCTTTGGCGTTTCCCCTTTTCTCCTCCTCTCCCTTCGGAACTTGGAAATGCATAAAGCAAACAACGCAAAATATGACAACCAAACAACCGACGACAGCAACAACCCAAAACGATGATGACGATGATGACGTCCTTTATAATGAACAACATGAGTTCAGAAGAACCAAAAAAAAAAAAAAATTATAAAAAAATAACACACAAAACCGAGCAGAAAAAGGAGAGACAGCGAGCAGAAAAAAAACAACAAAAAATAAAATAAAAAAAAACAGCACAAAGAATGAAGCAACATACAAAAAACAGGGAATACCAACGAGCGAGCGAGAAGAAAGAAAGAGCGAGCGAGCGAGGACGAAGACCAAGACGGCGTCTTTTTGGCGCCAGAAAAATAACGACAATGCCTGACGAATGTGCGTGGAGTCTGCCGAGGAGGGGGAGGAGGAGGAGGAGCAGGAGGGGGAAAAAAAGGGAGCAGGAGTAGGAGAAAGGGGGCAGGAGCAGGGATCAGGCACAGCAGCGGTTAAATTATGGATTTGCTGATCAATCATAATCATTATTAATATTATTTTTGTGAGACGTTGTGCTTCTAGAGCATTTCTCCCTTTTTCAGTGATTTTATAAAGATTATTTTTCTCTAAGCTAGATTTTCCATATCCTTAAAGTTCCTACCTTATTGACCTCGACTGTTTCCCTCAGAGAACAATGCCTTTAAGTTGTTAGCTGGACATGTGTTTGGCGCTGGCTCAAAAAAGCAAAAATGCAACCAAAAAAGCAAAGAAAACGCACAGAAAAAAAGCAAAGAAAAAGCAGAGAAAGTGATCTTCAGGCAGAAGACAAACAAGAAGCCGATGAAAAGGAAGAGAAAGAGAAGCTGGAGAAGAAGCAGCATCAACATCAGCATCAGCATCAGCAGCAGCAGCAGCGGAGACTAAAAGAAATGTCAAAAACAATGAGAACGGTCGAGTGAGTTTGACAAACATTTCCTAGATGTGCGCTGGCAGATCAAAGGAAACGGCGCCGGCAGAGCAGCAACAAAGTCAGCGACAAACTTGCGCCATCCTGCTTTAATCAAATTAGCTCTCTCTTTCCAAAAAAAAAGAAAATCAAGAAAAATAAATAATAAAAAAAATAAATAAATAAACTAAAACCAAGGCATCCTGTGATCTTGCTTTTCATACAAATCTTCCTTTTGTTTTAGAGTTTTTTTTGTTTATTTTTTTTTTTGTATTTCCAACCTTAGCTTTTGTTTTATTTATATTTTATTTTTTGTTTTTTTTTTGTATTGATTTTTTTTCTTATATTTTGTTTACCCTTTTTTTAGGGCCGCCTTTTGTCTCGTGGCAAATTCACGCGTTCGAGGCAAACTCGGTTTGGCTTTTAGCATTAGTTTACACTTGATTAGAACGCTAATTGGCCCAAAAACCCCAGGCAAAAAAAAAAAAAATAGGGGAAACACAAGAAAAAAATACAAGATATAGGAACCCAATGAGCTGGGAAATTTTTCGCGGAAATGGGGTCTCCCCTGCCGTTTGATCTATGCGATATACCTGAGCCCCGATCTTATCTCTGAACGTTGATCAGTATTTGATGGTATTGGCATTTTCCAGAAACTGTCTTAAGTATCGTTTTCAGAAGCAGGTCACTAGGAGTTTCATTCAGAAGTGTTTGATTTTTTGGGGGAATTAAATATATAATTTTACCTTTGAAGAAATTAATGTCTGGAAAGGTTAGAGGAGTTTAGAAATGTTTCTTTTCACTTTTAAAATTTTAAAATATATGAAATCATGTATAAATATATATTTATATATATATTTTTAAATTTATTTCTCAAAATGCACTTCATCTAGTCTCGTGTTTCCTCTTCGCTTCCCTTCGTTTACCCTTCTTTGTTCTGTTGGATTTTGCTTCTTTATTCGGTGAGGCTCAGGCGACGCTTTATGAATTTTAAGTGGCAAAAATTGACGAGTTGCTTTGGTTTTATTTTTTCTTTATTATTATTATTGCTGGTATGCACATATCTCTCTCTCTCTGTGTGTGTGTGTGTATATATATATATTTATTTAATATTTTCTGGTCTGAAAAATTATACAAATTGTATGGGGCATTTGGTGGGTCTTAACTGCTCTGCGTGTTCTGTTTGCCTGATTAAACTGCCAAAACACACAAAACAGAAAAAACACACAACAAATGCCACTGCTACAAGCCACAAGCTCGGCGCACAGCCTACGTTTTTGGTAACACACACGAATTTATGTTGCCACTTGATTTTTATGAATAAAAATTCTTCTTATTTCGGTTTCGGTTTTCTGGGAAAATAAAAATCAAATTTATGTAGCACCTACACCAGTCACTCAGTCAGTCAGTCAGCCATCCAGTTAGCCCTCCTCCGGGCTCCTTTCCCCTCCCATCTGGCCAGTTTTTCCTGTTGAGGGTTTTCCACGAGGGAAATTAACACGAAGCCAAAAGGCAATTACGCACGCACATCAACGGAGTGGATGGTGAGAGGGGGCCCACTGTGCACTCATAGGTTACAGTGGGCACTCGACAGGGACCTAGGCAAAAAAAAAGAAATATATATTTTTAGAAAAATTTTATTTCATATTCAAAAACTGAGATATTTTATATCACTTTCATCTGCAGTTAACTTGAAGAAAATGCATTAACCTGGGGTTTATTTCTAATGACCACTGTACTGGCTGTTGTTGTTGCTTGTAAGTGTCAATGACGTGCGCTATCAGTTTCCATTCATGCCCAAGTCTCGTTGCAACAGCAACAAGAGCCTCTTTCCCCCGAACAACACCATTAAAAACAATGCAGCTAACAGCTTTAGAAAAAAAAAACAATTACACTAACAATTACACTTAAAAACACACCAATAACTAGACCAAAAGCGACTCAGAAAAGTGGTTTAATAATCACAGAGCAACAACGAGAAATATTTCATAGACTGAAACCATCAATTATAGAATAGATCAATAATTATTCCAACAACTTTTACAACTTCAACATAGACTAGGAAAAGCCAACAACTTTCTTAGTAAATATGTAGAAAAATAGGTCTGAAATTACACCAACTCATAAAAAATACGAATACCTATTACATCAATAAGTACTTAATAGCTTTTAGAAGAACTCCAACAATTACACCAACACTTACTCCAACTAGAACTTAAGAAACATTTAGAAGAATCAATTAGCCCATGGAAAAATCTATTAAAATACAACAATATTTACACCAACACACCAAAGGATACACCAAAATTTACATTAATGCACCAAAATATACACCAATATTTACACCAATCAAAGAAGAGCAGCCCAGAAATTATACCAGAGTTCTCCTGCCTTTCACACCTGCTATCATAGCCTTTTTTTGTGTGTGTGTTTTCTGTGTGTGTGCAGTCAATTAACGGCAAACAAAAGTTTTGCAATCTCCGCTCTCTCTTTTCCTCACACCTTTTAGTGGGTGGCAAAAAAAAAGAGAAAAGAAAATAATAACAATAAGAAAAAAAACACAAAAAGAATATTTTTGCAGCAGCAGAAAAACTTTTTTGTTTCATGCTTTACATATGTGCAAGTATGCGTGTATCTGTGGGCTGCTGTTTGCATTTTATTTTTATTTTTTATGATTTTTTTTTTTATATCCACTCCCGTGCAGTTGTGTTTCCCTGCTTGCATCGCGTTAATTGAGTGTGAAGTTGGGCTTTTGTTGTTATTATTGTTGCTGCTGCTGTTGCTGCTGCCGTTGTTGATTTTAATTGTTAAGCAACAAAGGCGCGAAATATGTTTTAGCTGTTTTGGCCTGGCTTTTAATTAAGCTGCGCAAGCCCCAAAAAAAGGCAAACAAAAAAAATAAATCTGTTAAAAAAAAAGGAAAAACCAGTGCAGATAAAATAAAGCAAAATCAAAAAGCAAGCCACAAGCAGCAGAAGATTGCGTGCAAGTGGCAGTAAAAAGTGTTGATTTCATTAAAAGCATTAAAAGCAATTGCAGCAACAAAGTCAAAGTCACACTTTCCGTCTCCTTCTGGCCCATGTAATTTTTATTTATTTATTTTTCCCTCTTTTTTTTTCTTATATTTTGTTGTTGTTGTTTTTGTATGATCGTGTGTTGACTGCATTTAATTGTTGTTGTCGGTGCCAACGTTTCTGCTGGCGTCGCTGCTCGCGTTCGTTGTCACTTTGAGTTAACAACTCGATTACACGCTCTGGCTCTGCCTCTGGGCCCCAGCTTCAGCCTCAAAATCGGCCTCAGCCTCGGCCTGGGCCGACGTCGCTGTCAACGCTGCCGGCCATGTGCAATTTTTTGAATTATTAATGAATCTCAGCCCAACGATGGCAATAAAACCAGGCAGAACAAAGAAGTCCAGGGGTACACCAGGCTAGAGAATACCTTAAAGGCGAGAAAACGATTTAGAATTATTTTATAGTTATTTAAACCTTAAATATTGAACAATAAATAAGTTATCTTGACATTCGTTAAATAGCTTAATTAATAATCACAGTATGTATCACTTTTATACAGAACTCGTTACTCAAACTCGTTACTCATCATCACTTTCGCTAAAGAATTGTACGATTCGCTTGCCAAATAAATACTTGTTAGAATATTATAAAAAAAATTATCTATAAAAATTCCTTTAATTACCCCAAGAAGCTCGTTACTTGAATTCGTTACTTGAACTCGTTACTTGAAATCTCCAACCCTATTACAGGGTATTCAAAAAGTCCACAGAGGAAGAGACTGCCCATAGTTAAGTGCTCTGTACAGCAGCCAGAGGATCGTGTTAATAAAAAACAATTAATATTAAGTGTATGTTTAGTGCGGCTCTTGACGCTGTTGCTGTTATTGTTGTTCCCGATTCGCGCTGTTGTTGTTGTTGTTGTTGGAGTCGGTGCTGCCGGTGTGTGTGCACTCGCTGATTATTTGTACTATTAACGCGTTGCAGCGCAGAACTCGTTATCTGCCGTCCCGCTCTCGTCGCGTGTAATTACTTTTAGTTGGTCATAATTTGTCAATAGCTATTTTGTTGCACTGCCAATTGCCAGGCAGTCGTCAGCAGGCAACAACAATTGCAATGCCCCCGGCCCCAACGGCAGCACCATCAACGGAAGTGCAAGTGTGCAATCGAGTGTGTGGAAAGGAAGAGGACAAGCGAGAGCGAGCGGGATAGAGATAGGGGGGAGAGACAAAGGGGAGGCGGAAAAGGAAGATGGGAGAGGGGGGTAAACAGAAAGTGGAACAAGTTAGGTGACAGGCAGAAACAACTTGGCCAGATCCGAACCGTGATTGACAACCGTCAATTGCGGGAATAAACATTGCCTGGGGAATGCCATTACTCGCCGCTCGTTTTTATCCATCACTCGCCACTCGTTGGGTTTTTAGAGAAGCATTTATCTAGAGATTACTTCAAGGGGTAATTTATTAGATGGAAATACTTGAAGCTTAAATTTTAAATTAAATATTCGCTAATCCTTTGCCTGACTCGCTGCTCATTTGTATTCATCTCTCGCCATTCGTTGGGTTTGATAGAAGTCTTTGGCGAGGGTTTATTTCTCTGGGTAATCATACTTAAAGTTCAAATTTTAAATTAAACACTCGCTTTTCCTTAGCTTGTTAGAACATTCTTGTCAATAGTTACCCGTTATTAAGGGGTACTCGTTATATTAAATGATTTATTTCTCATAACAAATAATTTTGTATAACATTTAACTTAATTTTAATTTTATATCCAACACTTGCTTGTACTCGCTTAATTTAAGTAAATATTTGACTGAACACCAATCGTCATTCGCTTCTGAAGTGCCGGTTAATTAGCATAATTAAGATAACTGGATGGCGGACTCAAAGGCACACAATAGAAGCGAGGCTAATCCCCATTTACCAGCCCCTGTTCCCGCGGGTATTCGCAATCCTCTTTTCCCCCGAGATTCTTCTCCAGCTCTTTTTGGCTCTTTTTTTTCTCGCTCTGCTGGCCAAATCCCACTCGCTCAACCTGTTCCCTGCTTCCCTGCGCCGGCGCCTCAGCGATTTTTGCACAAAGGAGAGAGGGACAGAGAGAGAGATAGAGAGAGAGAGCAGGAAGAGGAGGAGAAGGAGAGACAGGGAGAAGGTCAGCTGCCTGGAGGGATGTGATCGCACACACAACCCTCGGGGCAACCCTGTTCTCAGTTTGTTGTTGGTCTTTCTTCTTTGTTTGATCAGAGTCCCTATAGCGCCAGGTAAGCCACATCCTCATCCTCATTCTCATCCTCATCCGATCTCATCCCCCGCCGGATCCCTTTCATCGTCTCCGCTTTGGCTCCTCTTCCTCTGTTTGTTTTCTTAAGGGTCTTTCTCCCTCCTTTTCCTCTTCCTTATGGTTATTGGGCCACTTGTCCAGTGTCGTTTGTATCTGCATTTTATTATCATCAAAAGCCGCTGGGCTTTTTGGCTTCCTTGTCTGCTGTCTGCTGGTCTGCCCTTCATTCTCTTTCCTATAAATGCCATGGGTATTTCATCAACATATTTATAATCTGTCCGTCTGTCCGTTGGTTAGTTTGTCCGTTAACCAGAGTTTTTGGTGAGAAAGTATGGGAAATTCGGAAGATATATTTTTGATATTCGAGATGGTTGTAGAATTTACAACGAACTATTTCATTAACATGTTTATAATTTGTCCGTCTGTCCGTTGGTTAGTTTGTCCGTTGACGAGAGTATTTGTAAAATAAAATATAAGTTTTAGAGATATCTTTTAGATATTTGAAATGCCTATAGGTTTCCCATAGAACTATATGTTAAGGGTGTTAATTTTAGGTTTTAGAGAAGATTTCTCAAAAGTTATTGGTTTCGAAATCATAAATCCCGAGACTTAGATTGGCATTTTTCTTACCAATATTTTTCCTTTTTGGCTTGTTTTAAATCGATATTTCAATATCCTTGCACTCCTGCCGCCTTTTTTCGTGGGTTTTTATCATTCAGCTGGATCAGCTGTTAAAGCAAGCTTTAGTTTTACCTTTTTTTCCCCCTGGGCAAGCTCTCCGGGGGAGTGGTCAGCACCTATCTCTGGGTATCTCTGCTCCGTTTCCCTGATGCCCCGACTGCTCCGACTGCGCTCCGGCTGGCTACTCCAGGAGCGGCGGAGGCACATTGGCAAAAGGTAAACAGACCACAAATTGGACAGTGGAACACATGTTTGGCGCGTTAAATGCTCGAGCGTGTTATTTATAACGTTTTTTATGCGCTCAACAGCTCTTTGCAGGCCGGTCTCCGTTTGTCTTCCCCCTTTTGGCTTCTGCCCCTCACCTGGGCTTGCTTGCTGGCCGGCTTGTTGGCCAACTTGGGACTCTTCTTCTTGGCGCTGGCCTGGGCCTGGGCCTGGGCCTGGTGTTGTTGTTCTTGTTAAGACGCGTGTACCCAGTTTGCCCCTCGTGTTTTGGCCAGTTGCTGGCACTGCCACTGCCACTGCCATTGCCACTGCCACTGCCGTTGTTGTTTGGTCAACACCTTTTGTAGACTCTGGCTTCGGGCAAGAATCCCCCCTCCCTTGCTCTCTCTCTTTCTCTCACTCTTTGGTAGAAGAAAAGGGCTTCGAACACGAAAAAATACAGGCGAAAACGGCAGCAGTTATAAGTTTCTGTTTGTTCTTCACTTTTCTCTCTCTTGGTGACCGCAAAAATATGCGTATATGGTCGTCCCTTTTATATATATATATAATTTTGTTTGTTCTTTTTGGCCTTATGACAGCCATCGGTCATCGAAGGCAGTCCTTGAGTCCTTGAGCACAACTGACGCCAGAACACGCAATGCTTGGAGAGGACACTCCGGGGGCAGCGCCACCAGAAAGCCAAAAGAATTCCCATTCTGGATCAAGATCGGTATCGCAGACAGGCGGCATTTAAGGTGTCGCCTACCGAGAGAGCTGAGAGTCACGAACAGCTCTTAGGAATTTCTATATAGAAGTTGAGCACACATTTAATTGGGATGTTAGATAAGAGCCATTAAGGAAAATTGATAAAGGGTTGCTTGAAACTCTACGAAACTCTCTAAGAAACTCTCTAAGAAACTCCATGAGAAACTCTTTAAGAAACTCTCTGAGAAACTCTTTAAGAAACTCTTTAAGAAACTCTCTAAGAAACTCTCTAAGAAACTCTTTAAGAAACTCTCTTAGAACCTCTCTAAGAAACTCTTTAAGAAACTCTCTAAGAAACCATCTAAGAAACTCTCTAAGAAACTCTTTAAGAAACTCTTTAAGAAACTCTCTAAGAAACTCTCTAAGAAACTCTCTAAGAAACTCTTTAAGAAACTCTTTAAGAAACTCTCTAAAAAACTCTCTTAAAAACTCTCTAAGAAACTCTCTAAGAAACTCTCTAAGAAACTCTCTAAGAAACTCTCTAAGAAACTCTCTAAGAAACTGTCTAAGAATCTCTCTAAGAAACTCTTTAAGAAACTCTTTAAGAAACTCTCCAAGAAACTTTCTAAGAAACTCTCTAAGAAACTCTATATATGAATCTAAGTCTTGAGTCCTGTGTCTTCTACTCTAAACTCTGTTTAAAGAAAGAACAAGACAAATCTTCTGGCAAAGATTCGCTTCGAACAGAGTCCGAAAAGAACCCAAAAAAAAAAAAGAAACAGACTGCCAACTGAACAGGTGAACCCAAACACAGTAGATCTCACCGCTGAGATTCTTCCCCCGGTGTGTGTTTTTGTACGGTTCCGTGGTCTTATCAGCTCCAAAGAATGGGAGGTGGTTTCTCCGAATCGTGTTGATTTGATTTATTTAAAAAGTCAAGCCACAGAACAAAACGCAAGCAACCGGGGGGAATGCGAATTTATCGCTGTTCGATCATAAATAAGAATTATATAAACATGCGTTTGGGGTCCTCTCACAGCACCACCCATGAATGGAGACCCCTTTATTTTGCCCCCTCTGATCGATCGTCTTCTGTGTATTTCTTTTTTTTTGTTTATTTCCCATCCTCTGTGGGCTGAAACAAGTTGCAGTATGTTGTCTGTCCTCGTCATAACGATCATCATCGATGATGATGATGATGATGCTTGGAGTTCGCCGTGTGTGGGACATATTAGAATCCGGTCCTTGGGCTGGCCTGTGTCTCTCAGCCGCATGTCGGTTATGTTAACAACATTTAAACGCAGCTCGTTTAGAATCTCCTGAATCTTCCTCTTCATTGAGAAAAGGAAAACTGGAACTGGGAATCGTCGGGCCTAGGGATCAGGGGAGGGAACCTGAAGCTATATAGCTTGAGCCTGGAACCTAGGCTCGTTACGTGCCCCTCCGCGTCTTGTTGACTTTGAGGATTTATGAGTGTCTGACGTGTGTGATGACTGTTATTAGCCGCGTCCGCGTTCGCGTTTGCGTCCTCAAGCCAACTTTGCAACAATCGCAGCAATAACAGCAACAACAGGTACACCAACAATGAGAACTTCAACAATAACAACACCAACGACAACAACCTGGCAACCATCGAAGGAACAAGCCCACAGAAAACAAGGCACACTTAAGAAAAATAAAAGAATTTTGAATTATGTTTATAGAAGCTACAAGCTACAAGCTGAAACATAAAAAAGAGTTATTTTATTTCTATAAATATATAAAACAAAATGCTAAATATATAGCTTAGAATATTTTTTACTATATTCTTATACAACCTCTAAATTTCTTGGTGTTCTTAAGTCAACCTCCCAGATCTCACTGCTTACCAAGGCTCTGAACAGAAAAAAAAACGGATGTGCCTTCGATGTGTGCCCTATCGACATGACCATCACTGTAGGTACTTCTCCCTTCCCTCCTTGACCATCATTGATCATCATCATCTTGGTCGTGATCGTGATCCCAAACACTCAAGCAGGATCCCTTCGCTTTTCCACTAAAATAAATACAAAAAAAAAAGAGAGAAAGAAAAAAATAAAAGGGAAGCAATACCCGGGCAATGCAAACAAACAAACTGTGAGACGCGTTAATGGCGCCTACCACCATAATTTAGACATTAAATGTGGGCGCTGAGGGGGGCGTGGCAGCTATCGGGGTTGTTTGTTTTAGCGATTACTCACTGTAAATTGAGCAAAGTAAAAGAGGGGGAATCCTTGATTAATTGTTCTCAATTAAATGGGTTTGAAGGTGGATTTAAGGAGTAAATAAAAAAATATAATAAAATAAAATAAAGAAAATGATAATAAAAATTAAAAGAGAAAATAAAAATTACAAATAATATTTTACATTGATTATATAGAACATTTTTAATTTTGTTTGCTTGCCAGTTGAATGGTTTAACAATTTAATATTTAAAAATTTATACAATTTCAACAATCTCAACAATTTCAACAATTTCAACAATTTCAACCATTTTTAACAATTTCAACAATTATAACAATTTCAAATATTTCAACAACTTCAACAATTTCAACAACTTCAACAATTTCAACAATTTTAACAACTTCAACAATTTCAACAACTTTAAAAATGTTAACAATTCCAACAATTCCTTCAATTTCGGTGACAATCGGTATGGAAATGAGCTGCTCGTCGACTTATTTTCTCTGGCCAAAACATCCCCCCCTTCCAGCCCCTGCCCTAATTTCCCCCAAGCATCTTGAGGCTCATCTTTCTTTATCTGCTCGCTTTGAGCTCACTTGAGCACTAAATGCGCATAAATTACTTACACTTTGGCAGGCAAACATTGACAGACCGCAAAAAAAAAAAAAAAATATGGGAGGAAAAACAGGGAAAAGCTAGGATGGGTGGGGCCACACCCACTGAACCACCCACCACCAACAAAAAAACATTTGACGCACAATTTAATTAAAAATAAGACAAACTGTTTGGCATCATCCCCCTCTGGTCGCCCAGCCTTCTGTATTTAAAATTCGGTCCATAAATTATTTAGCACCAACTTTTGAGGTCGTGTCCTAACTATCTTTGAGATACATTTCCTTCCCATTTTCTGGGATACATTTCCCTGCTGATTTGTTGCAAATGTCATTGGTCCTGCCCCTTCAGCAGCTCTTGGCCAACTTGAGACTTGGCCCAGGAACCTAATTGAGGCTGAACCAATTAGCCAAGGGGTCTTTTGGGGGCGAAATTTGCAATGCATATTTTATAAATTAGGTGGGTTTATATAGAATTTTATATATTTAAAAGTTTATTTTATTTTATTTAACTTCATGCTTAATTAGTAAAGCTTTTTCTTTAGTAATTATATTTAGAAATTTTAGAATAGTTTCTCATACGCGAGGTCAAATCACTTTTGATTTGTAAAAATCAATGGCCCGACTTTGGCTTATTAAATAAATAAATTAATAAAAATATATTAAATATTAAATATTTAATAATAAAGTAAAATATATCATGTTCTTATACCTTTTCATAAATCCCCTTAAATCAAAAAACTAAATTTTTACTTCGTGATCTATTTATCAAAATCAAAATCATGTTCTTAGCAATTTTTCCGCCAATTGTGTCTGCCAATTTAAATTTGTAATATTAATATTATTTGCCAGAAATTACAGCTAATGGGGAGAAAAACAATTTATCTCGTTTAAAGCCATCTATTTTAATTTATTTTAAAAATTCTCTCCCCCCCTCCTCGCTAAATGATATTTAAATCAATTTCTAATTATACGAAAGAGTTGAAAATTATTCTAGAACTGTCTGCCGTTGCATGTGCGACAAATGAAAATTAAATAAAAAAAGATTGCCGCTAAATTGTTAAGCCCATTGTTGCTGCTGCTGCTGCTGCTGTCGTTGCCTGTTTTTATTGTGGTTGTTGGCCGTTTATTACCCGCTTTTTGTTGTTGCTGCTGCTGCTGTTGCGTGGCTTTGATTATTGTGCGAAAAGTCACACAACTGACGGAGCCAGCGGCTTGCATATTAAACAGGCTAAAAGCCAGGGGAAACCGAAGATTATTAATAAATGAATGTAAATAAGCAGCGCACAGTTAGGGATGTCAAATAACAAAAATGTATTAAATACCTGAATATCGCTTTAAGAATTTAATATATACAAATTAATTGTTTTGTTTGTTTAATTGGAAATATAAAGAAAGTTAGGTAAATTCTTTTCTATCGTTTTACGTTGATAATAATCTAACAAAATTTTTAATTTTTAAGATATCGTAATATAATAAAAAATAATGAAAGTATATATTTTTTAGATAAACAAAAAAAATTTGTGTTATGATAATACTAATGTTAAACAGGTTATTGAAAGAAACCCCTAACTTTCAAATTTAAAAAAATAGTTCTAAATTCAAATAAAATGTATTATAAAATTGAGATAATAGTATCAAAACTTGAAAAAACTTGAAAAAAATATACAAGTTTCAATCGAAATGTAAACTATAGTAAAATCGACAGTAATATTAAAAATAATACAAATTTAAAGAAAATTAAAATTAAAATACCTTGGGAAAAGTCAGAAAATAATATTCAAAATATTATCGTTACTTATATCAAAAATATCGATGACAATATCAATCTCAGGTCCCATCTGTAGGACGCAAAATATCAAAGAAAATATTAAGGCTATCTAAAATAATAACCAAAGTAGCAAATACAAAACCCAAAACCTCAAAATCAAAGATGATGTCTAAAATATTATCGAACCACATATCAAAAATATCGATAATTATATCGATCTCAGGACCCATCTGTAAGACACTGACAAATCGCAATCGAAATCACAAGGAAAAAAAAACGAAATAACGATAAGGGGTTAAGAGCATTTCTTGCATGCAAACGAGACAGCGACGTCGACTGCGACGCCAGCAGCGGCAGCGGCAGCGACAGCGTGACAAGTGTATGCAAAATGAGTGGGAGCAAAAGGGATAGCTGGCCATGTGTGGAAGCAAGACGGAACGCAATGGGGCGGGCCAAGCGACGCCGCTGACCAGCAAAAAATCTAGAGGAAAAAAAAAGAAAGAAATAAATAAGGCAAAGCAAAAGCACAAAAGCGAGAAAATAACAAAGCAAAGCTCCCACACACACACGACAGAAAATTAAGCAAAAAATAAAAATAAATAAAAGAAAAAGGAAAGAAAAAAGCACACATGCGGGGGCGTCGCTCCATCCTGCTCTTGCCCAGGCCTCGGGCAAGCCAACGAGTGCAACAGGGACAGCAACAGGCCCGAAAAACAGAGCAGGTGAATGAGGAGTGGAAAGGTGGGAGGCAGGGAGGGGAGAGGGGGTGGCATTTTGCAAGGTTAGAATGTTGTGTTTTTTTTTTACTTTTTATATTAAGAGCATAAAGGGGTGTCACATATGCACAGGCACACATGTGTGTGTGTGTGTGCCAATTGACCGAAAATGATGGCGACCAAAAAAAAAAAAAACAAAAGAAATAAAACACAAATACAAAAAAATAAGCAAAAAATAAAAATTGTTTCAGCAAAAATGGCGCAAATACAACATGAGGTGTGTTGGTGTGCCAAGTGTGTTTCAGTGTGTGTGCCTTGTGACAACAGCCGCAATTATGACCAATTATGACAAACAAAAAAGTAAGAAAGAAATACAAAAAAAAGTACAAAACAAAGGCGGCAAACAAAAGCGGCGACAATAAAAACAAATACAAATAGAAACCAAAGCAAAAAAGAGGTGGACATTGTTTGTATATTAATTTGAGGCTTCCCCCTTCCACGCACACACACACCACACACACACACATTCGCACAACAGACCCCATAATTATCCATATTGGAAATGTCCGCTCAAAAAATATTTACAGCTCAGTATAAATCACTTTATCTTCGAGCACTTGCTGCGAAATATAAATTGTGGCTAGAGGTTAGATTTTGAAAATATATTCTTACATATAAATATTATTGTTAATGAAAAATACAATTAACAATAAATGGATATATAAATAAATATAATAAATAATATTAATTAATAAGTTAGCTTTTGGTTTACAACCATTTGCTAGCTAAGTAAAAATAAATAAAAAATATTAATTAATTAGTAATCATAATAACTAATAAGTATTAATAATATCTAGTAAATAATAATAATTATAATTAATAAATAATAATAATTAATAAAATTTATAATAATAAATAATAAAATTAAATAAAAAAAAAACTTTTAAATTCAAATAGTAAATAATAATAATAATAAAAAAAGAAATAAAAAAAGTATAATAAATAACAGTAATAATAACAATAATTAGCAAATAATAATAAATATTATTAAATAATAATATAATTATATTTAAATATAAAATAACAAATAATAAATAAACATCCTTTTTAAGAAAATAATTGTTTTTACTTTCTTATCCAAATTTTTATTACTATTAATTTTTTTATAATAAAGTTATCAAATATTTATCAAAGCAATCTTTTTTTTAATAATTTCAAAAAAGTATATTAAAATGTCGAAAACAATATCAATCATACGCCCACGGCGCACAAAATACAGACAGATCAAAATCTAAGTTATTATATCTATAACGTTGGATTTTATTTTGTGTTTTTAATTTTAGTTTTATAAAATATAAAAATTAAAATATAAAATATAAAATTAATTTGAATACTTAAAAATTCATTTATTTATTAAATTACTTGAATATTTATTTGTTTTATGGTAGCTCTCCCAATCACAACTAAATCAAATTGTGCTAAAAAGAAGATGCTAATGTTGTGTTTTTTTTTTAACTATAAAGAAAATAAATTTGATGACTAAATAATATTTTTTTTTATTTATTAAAATACATTATTAAATACATTTTTTAATATTAATATATATAACAACCAACTCGTATTAAGATAAATCATATTATTATTTATTATTTCGCCGCACTTGTCCGTCGCACTTGTTGATTTTTGGGCTCCCTCTGCCCCTAGCCACATCCCCTTTGCGTTTGGAGGTTGAATTGGCTCCAGCTCCACGCTCCTCCTTCCCCTCCCCTCCATAAATCAACACCAAAGTCGAAGAGTCGCTGGAACCCGACCCCGCGACCCCATGAACCCTTGTCTTTCCGCTTATCTGCGTGACAACTGCATTTCAATTCATAACAATTAAGTTCGAACAACAAGCGGGGAAAAGTACAGAGAGAGAAAAAGCCACCAGACTGGCAGAGGGGGGAGAAGGGGAAAATTCTAATCGTTGTCAGGGTTAACGGGTTCAGCCGTGTTTTGTTTTCTCTTCCCCAAAAAATATATAAATAAATAATGTATTGGGTGACTCTGTCATCTTATCAAGCGATAGTTGCCGCCGCGTTGACAGGGCCACAAAAGTCCAGTTCTTTGATAGGGATAACTCCAAGTGGAGAGAGAGAGAGTACCCTATATTTGGAGGAAGGGTGTATGGGGTTTGTGTTGAAATAGGGGGGAATTGGGGAAATTTTAATATAAGCATATTTTATATATATTTTTAATATTTTAGATATTATTTAAAGTATGTCTTAGGTTTAGGGTTACCTTAGGGCATCTTTTTTGGTTTTTATTTTTTTTTTAGTACGAAAATTGAAATAGGTAAAATAATAACTTATTATATATTAATGTTTAAATATAAAGGTTACTATTTTAAGTAATTTTAAATACATTTAAAATTAATTTCAAAAATTTTTTGATTGCTAAGTTGATTTTTTTCATATTTTTTTAACCCTGACTTTGATTTAAATCCTTGGTTATTTTAGTATATTTTTTTATATAGTTATTTATTTGTCTATTTTATTTTTATTTTATTTATATATTTATTTCTTTATTTAATTATTTATTTATTTAGATATATATATATATATTTATTAATTTATTTACTTATTCATTAATTTATTTATCTATTTTGGGAGCACCATGGGGATATATTTAAACCATAAGTACCCGTACTTCCCAATGAATAAAGAGATTTTCTTAATGATCTAATTCCCCAACTATTTCATAGCAATATTCCCTATTTAATTCCACCCAAAGGGCATTCCCAATTCGTTTCGTTTTCGCTTTCCCTAAATCATTTCGCTTCGCTTGTTTTCCGCTCTCCGAAAATGAAGCGATCAAATGGTAATTACAAGCGATTTCCCACATTTGATTTATTCATTGCGTCAGATTTATGAGCTCAAACCGATAAGCGGGCTATAGAAGCTGGATGCTTTTTGAACCCCTTAAAAAAAAAGATCTATATATATATTTGTATATAGAAATATATTCATAAATACCAGCGAGTATGCCCCGCATATTTGCCTGATCCCTAAACCGTTTCCCATCCCGGGGATTCCGATCCTGTTTTGGGATCTTAATGACATGGCCATCCATTTCGGGCCAAAACACGAGACGTCGACGGAGTGGGCGTTGCCACTAACTGACAGGCCAAAAGGCCAGGAGAGCGTATTTACGAGGACTTGGGGCCGTGGTTATGCCTTCATAAATTGTTTTATTATTATATAGACTTGATATATGGCACTGGCCCGGCTCCGGCTCCGGGTCCTGTCAGTTTATTGGTTTAACTAATTTGTGCCCCGATCCTGTCTCTGTCTGTCTGTGTGGGTAATTAACGTTTATGATGCAGCTGCCTGGGTCCTTTTTTCGCATATATATATATGTATATATATTCCCTTGTTTAGTATTCCCCATTGCCCCGGCTTGGCTCACAAATTTGTCAAATGTTGTGTCCCTTCTTCCTTAAGCAATTTGCATGCAATTGTCATTCAATAAAATTCAAATTAAATGCAATGCTAAGAAATGCACATACATATAAATCAACCGTCAACAGATGTTCTAGGCAAATGATGTAAGGATATAATATGTGCACCCCTTTTCCGTTTTTTCTTAATCGGAAATCCATCGATTGGGCCCCAAATGTGTTGACAAACTTGGCCCAAAAGATTGAAGATCGCTCAGAGAGACAGAGGGAAGAGCCCAAAAAAATAAATAAAGAAGAAAAACTCGACAACAATTTTGTTGTCACAAAGCCAAACTGTCAACAAGAAGAGCCCCTATCTCCCTGAGGGGTCTCCTGGTCTCAGGGATATATACCCCATACCCTTAACAATTTTCGGTGCAGGTGCTACTTTAATCCCCGCTTCTTGTTGACAAGCCGAGGAGGGGACAAAAAATAAAACAGAAAAAGGTAAAAGAATGCGTTTTTCGGCGGCTCTTCTCCCTCATCCTCTTCAGGGAGATCCTGATCTGATCAGCTGTTGACATTGCAGCCTCCTTTTTTCTTATTTCATTTAGTTTTTTGGGCTGCTGTTTGATTGACTATCAGATAATGCATTGACGCTTCTAAGGCAGGTTCCACTGTGTGCTGCCGGCACAGGTGCGTTAATAGACGCCATTTAGGGGCAAGGTAAGGTTGAGGCAAGGGAGAAAGGAGAAGGGGGAAAAGGAGAAGGGGAACCAGGAGACAGAAGACAGGGCTTAGGGCACGGGACACACAGGACATTCAGGAGACATCGGACACAGATGTCACCTGCTGATGGCATCGCTAATCGATTACATGGGCACCACAAGCAGCCAAGATTTCGATAAGTGTAGAGAGTCCTTTAGTGGAGGGTTGTGGCTCAATTTTGTGGCCAGGAAACTATACTAGTTTTTACAGGAAATTCTGTGTACTGTTATATGTTTTTGTTTATATATTTAGTTTACTTTTACAAGGTTTACCTTATAGACAATACGGATTTATGAAGAGGTACCTTTTAAGTAAACATTTGTATTTTTATGACTTAAATAGGAAAATATATTAATTTCACTATTGTTTTGTCTGGTTACTTCAGCATATATTTGTTTAATCAATTTTAATATATATATGTATGTATATATAAGTTTATAATGATTTATTTGAGTCTTGTCTAACGCTTTATGATGTGTGCTTTTAGTGTGCGTTTTTATGTTGATTTTTAAGTGTTTAAAATACACTTTGCCTTGAGCTTATCACTATTGGCAGTAATTAGTTGGGGCTTTATATATATTTTAGGTTATATATATATTTTATATTGTATATATTATATAATATATATATATATATATATATTATATTATATATTTATGATATATTTTATTTTCAATTTTAATTTGAAATATCTTTTCATTGTTGTTTGGAAAATATTCTTTGCTGTTATTGTGCATTGGTAACCATTGCAATAGATTAGTTTATATATTTTTTTATATTATATATATTTTATTTTCTATATATGCTTATTATATATTTTTTATATTGTGTATATTTTATATTATAATATATTTTAATTTGAAAGAAAAACGTTGTGTTCTGTTTCTGTGCGTTAGAAAGACTTGCAGTAGAGTTATCTGTTATATATTTTGCATTTAATATATTTTATATTATATATTATATATAATATATATTTTTTTTATATTTTATATTATATATTATATATAATATATATATTTTTTATATTTTATAAAATGTATATTTTATATAAAATATTATTCATTTATAAAACATCTTTTTTGCTAGCTTTTTAGTCTTTATCTCCACCAATTCTCTTCCCGAAGTTCCCTATTTCCTGACCTTGTTCCTCCCCACTTGTTCTCCCAATTACAACTCAATTGTTGGTCATTTCATTTTCGGTCCTGGCTAATTGATTAGCCATTAAGCCCTATGTGGGCTAAGGACAACCGAGCGACACCTTAACACACTCTCGGCCAAGAAACGGAACGCACTGGGCCTTAATTAGGCTTAATTATGGGCAGGAGCCGGGTTGTATATATTTCTTTTCATTTTTTTTTTTCCTTTCTGTTTTTGTTGTACTGTTTTGTTTTTTTTTTTTTCTCTCCTTTCTGGCCCCCAACACTTTTGGCCAGGGGGAAATTGAATTAGCCGCGGTGGCTCTCCGTTAAATGTGTGTGGCAAAAACAAACAACCAGCGAACGAACGTTGGTCAAAAGGTGCAAGTTTTACACGTAACGATTTGCACGAACCTGAATCCCCGGCTGCTTTTGGGTTTTTGTTTGGGCCAGAAGTCTCGGCTTTTTGGCCAGGCCAGCCAGCCAGCGAGCGAGCCACCAGCACAAACGAGAGCAAATCGTTTTGTTGTCGAGCAAGAGACCAAGCCGGAGCCGGAGCCAGAGCTGGAGCTGGAGCCCAGGGTTTCAGGCAAGAAAAAAAAAAATACAGAAAATAAGCGGCATGCGGTGTGGGCCCAGGAAACTGGCTCCAAAGTCGGCCTCGCTTGGGGCCATGTCTCTGGTCTTGGCCCGGTCCCTGGTCTCTGGCCATAACAAGCTGCCAACAACTGGCGCCAAGTGCTCAATAATGTTAACGAGCTATTCAGTTAAGACAACACACACACACACACACATCGTCCAGGCCCAAAAAGCAAATAAAAAAAATAAACCAAAGCCTGGCAAAGGCGAGGCGCAGACAGACGTGCCTTCGTTCCTGGCAAATAAAAAATAATTTGCAGTCGAAAAAGGCAGACACCCCCCGAGAAAAACGCGGGGCACTGGGTGCCTCTCGGTGACTTTGGTGCCTCGGTGTGGCTGCTCTCTCCTCCAAATAGAAACATCCTCGCGGTTCGGGGCTCGCCCTCCTTCGTCTGTCCAGTGCCAGTCCCAGTCCCAGTCTCAGTCCCGTCCAGACCCATCCCGTCCAGTCAGTCAGTCGGACAGACAGACATCAGTCAGCTTGTTAGCCCGTCGCCCCGTCGTCCCGCCCTTCGATCGGGGGCCCCCACCAGGCCCAGGGTTTGTTGGTTTTTATCAAAATGCAGTCGCAGCTGATGATGATCTGTGAACATGAACAAGACGTTCGTTAAATTTGATTCATGAGGCGCTCTCGGTCCAGGAGTTCCAACCTGAATTCGTGGCTGCATCAACGAGGGGCACTGCCAGAAAAATATGTATAGAGTTGCGATTAAAAGATCTCTGAAATATGAGTTGAGAATTATAAGGTAATTATGAAAACGAAGAGGAGAGAATATATATATTGTGGAGAGCTATAACTAATTTTATAAAAAGGAACATAAATAATACCTAAACACTTCAACATATTGACTTAAATCTTCATAAAAAGGCCAGATTTAAGCTAACCTGAAAAAATAGTTGGGAATAATATATATAATATAAGGGAATTATAAC
Organism: Drosophila seguyi; assembly: GCA_008042675.1. NCBI lineage: Eukaryota > Metazoa > Arthropoda > Insecta > Diptera > Drosophilidae > Drosophila > Drosophila seguyi. The sequence goes on from VNJU01007928.1 coordinate 49,126, forward strand.
AACAAAAAGGGAAATTTTATAAAGAGAAACATAAATAATAACTAAATACTAATAAAAAAGCAATACTAAAAGCTGAAACCAATTTATTTATTTATTTTATTTATTTATTTATTTTAAATTATAGCAAAATACTGCTATTAAAATGCCATATCATCACCTCTCAGACCGGATAATTGTTAGTTTTCTATATAAACAAAATAAATAAATACTTAAGCTTCTCTGAATTATAAGGCTGATAATTATTATTCAAACTAAAGGATAATAAAATATAATTTACAATTAATGTTATAAGCAGAGGATAAATATACCGAAAAAAATACTAAAAATATATATTTTAATACTGGTTCTCTTTAGTCCAAAGGTTAAGCTTAGTACTTGGCTGAAACCAGTTGGGAATCATAAGGAAATTTAGCGGTTGGGCGTCGACAAAAAAAATAATTTAATAAAAATTATATATACTTCTTTTAAATAAATCAAGAGATTTTTAAGGATCTTAAGGATAATACTGATCATCCTTTAAATTTATATTCTAGAAATAAGCTTTAGATTTTCGCTCAGTGCACTTGTAGCCGAACCTGAACCCGAACAGCGATTGAGTGATTGCTACTTAAAGTTATAATTTTCATATTTATGCCCGTGTGTGTGCTTGGCGAGATCTCCTCTGGCCAAAGAGGCCTCAACCTACGGCTACTCTCCTCATCCTGAACCCTTTCCTCTTTTATATATATATATATATATTTTTTTTTTTTGGTTCAGATTGGAAGGTGCGGATGGAGGGACAAGGAACGACATTGCCTGGGTCTCAGCCTGTGCTGTGTGTGTGTTCCCCCTTTTGGCTGGGCCATGTAATTTTCGAGTTTGCACATTGCCACCAACATGGCTAATCAACCTGGCCCAGAGGGGTGGAGTGGTGCCTTGGCCCCCGCTTCTCTTTTGGGGCCAATTTGAATTCGAGCGGGGAGAGAGCTGGGAGCTGGGAGCTGGGATCTGAAGCTGGAGTTGGAGCTGGAGCTGGAGCTGAAGCTGGAGCTGAACGCAAAGCTCTGGACTTGCAGAATCGAGTCGAAACAATTTGTGGCTTGGCGCCACTTGATAACCCGGCCCCGACGAATCGTTTGGGCCATGGTTGGTTTTGTTTGCTTTTCGGCCAACAGCTCTCGCAGTCCGAATCCCGATAATGATGATGATGATGATTGTTGCTGCTGCTGATGCTGCTGCTGCGATGATCTGAGGGGGGAAGACTTGGCGGTGGTGGTCTGAGAACCAGAATAATACGTGTTTCGGGCAACTTGGGGATCTCCTTGGACCGCACTGATTAATGCTTTATTTGATTACCCCGGGAAAATGAGCCTAACCACCAAGCAAGCACACCCATTCTCTAATCCCTCATCTCACCACTCCCCTCTCTCTCTCTTGTTGCAGACAAATGTTTCCGCAAATGAAATTTCGTGTTTCGGGACTGGACGCCAAGGCTAAATACATCCTGCTACTGGACATTGTGGCGGCGGACGATTATCGCTATAAATTTCATAATAGGTCTGTATATATATGCTGTATATTTTTGTATATATCGTTTTTACTTATATTAATTTTTGTAATAAATTGCAGTCGCTGGATGGTGGCTGGCAAAGCGGATCCCGAGATGCCAAAACGCATGTATATCCATCCAGATTCACCCACAACGGGTGAGCAATGGATGCAGAAAGTTGTTTCATTTCACAAATTAAAATTGACCAACAATATTAGTGATAAACATGGATTTGTAAGTACTGTACGTCTTCTTTGTTTACCGCATTTAGTTATCTAAGCCACATTAAAAACTGCCCATGAAATGACCTCAAATGAAAATCGAAAACCCCCCGAAAAGTGAAAACCCCAAAAAACGAAGACCCCAAAACGAAAAGCCAAATCGAAACCAAAAAACCAAAACTTAAACTGAAACCCTTGGAAAATTAAATATTCTTTTTTTTATATTTAAATTAGTTTTGAATGTTTGCTCTATGAATGGTATATGGATTTTTCCCTTACGATTTAGGTAATATTTAAAACCCTGTACCTATTGAAAGTAATTAAATTCATTTAATAACACAAACTCTTTAAATTTATTTTCCCTTGGAAACTTTTTTTGTGTGTGTTTTGAAGGAATGTTTGACTAAAAAATATTATTTTAAAATTATTTTTATGCTTTAAATTTGTTTTGAATGTTTGCTCTATGAATGGTAAAAGGTTTAAGAAGGATTCCGTTTAAAATTTCTTGGAAATTAGTTTAGGAAAGAAATTCAAATGATTTTAAGATCTTTTTATCCTCCCAAGTAATATCTTATTACGCCTTATATATATCTAAAGATATATATATCATAGAAATAAACAAAATGACAAAGAACGAGGGAAGTGCCTTACATCAAAGTTGAGTTTATCTAGTTTTTATATCAAAGAGCCCTACACTTTTCACAACACATCTATAGACTCCAACTCCAACCAGTATATGCTCTTTTTTTTAGTTCTTGTTTCTATATGTTTTTCGTCTTTTTCTTAATTTAGTTTCTATATTTTTTTCCGACTTTATTCTTATCATTGGAAATTTGCCTGGCATCCAAGAGTAGTTCTCCTTCCTCGGGCCAGCACTTTGAAGTAGTCGTCGTCGTCCTCCTTATCTAAAACTTCTCACACGCATGAAGAAGCGGCATGGATAAGCCCGGAAAGTGGGAACTGGGATCTCCTCATAGGGGGAGGGAGGTGTATGAAAAAGTCGGGCGTCGGGTGGAGCGCCAAGCAAATTGTCGGTATTTTTTTTATTCTCTTTTCATTTGAAGGCCGCTGCTGGCGCGCTTCTTTTGACTTTGTAGTTGTGCCGACGCCGATCGCGTAAATTTCATCAACTGCTGGGCAAATTTTCATTTTTTATTGATCGGACGTTCGGTTCGGTTTGGGGTGTAGAGGTGCAGTGGGGGTTGGGTGCCTCATGGCCCACCCGTTGCGATCATGATCATCATCATGATGGTGCCGCTGCTGCTGCTGATCATTACGATCTTGGGCGGGCGCCATGTGGTTCTGTGCAGTTTTGTGTCATGTCTCCGCCTCCTTCTCCTTCTCCTTCCCGTGGCTCGTTTTGCATGCCGGGTCATAAATCGCACAGCGAACAAGCCGCAGCAGCGGCGGTGGATAAGGGCTCCTCCTCCTCTCCCAGCTTGGCTCTCCGTTCACCATTCCCCGGACAATTGTCCGTGTGTCCGCGTGTCCGCATGTCCGGCGGTGTGCGTGGGCCTCCGCCTAAGTAGCCTGTGTTGGCCATTAATTTCGCTTAGTTCAAACGGCAAAATGCCGACGCTGCGTGTGGCTGTTACTTGGGGGGATTGTGGCTATATAGTCATGCCAAAATCGTATGGCAAGGTAATTGTATTTTATTGGAAGTATTTAAAATATATTTGGGGATATATTTTGGAGATATATTGGAGATATATTGGAGATATATTTGGAGATATATAGAAGATTTATTGGAGATATATTGGAGATATGTTGGAGATTTATTTGAGATTTATTGGAGATATATTGGAGATATATAGAAGATTTATTGCAGATATATTGTGAAGACATATTTGGAGATATATTGGATATATTGGAGATATATTGGAAATGTATTGGAGGTATATTTGGAGATTATTTTAGGTCATATAAGGGTACCTTTTCAGTATAAAAATATATTTTCAAATATCTATTAGCCAAGAGAATTGATGGAAACCATCTTAACTTGTCAGAAACAACCTGCTAAAGCTTGTTTTCTAATCAAAAATGTATCAAGTAATAGAGTCCAATTTTATGTCAATGAAAGCAGCAGAAAAACGCCCCTAATATATATATATATATATATATTAATACATAATATATATATTCTTAATCCTAGTTTATATTTCATTCAGCTTTCCAAGTACTTCCTCTTTTGGAGTTAACTTCTTAACCCAAATAAAGCAATATATTACTTTGCTAAAACAATGAAAGATACTTTGTTTTTTAACTTTGATAGTTCTCTAGAAAATCAAAAACAATTTCAACAACTTCAACAACAACTACAACAAATACTTCAACAACAGTTACAACAACAGTTACAACAACAGCTACAACAACAATTACAACAACAACAATTGGTAACAACCCCCATTGGTTTTTTAAGTTCACCAGCTGTTGGCGCTCTCAAAAGCGTTATAATCATATAATCATGTGATACCAACTGAGACCCGTTTGCTATTTAAAGTCTATAATTTAACACTTTTTGCGGTCTGTGGGGGTCATCTACAAACACACATACATATAATACACATATATGTATGTATTTGTATGCATTTGTATAAAAGGGGGCACCTTTTATAAGCTCAAGTTTTGAGGGGTGGTGCCTTTAGGGGTGTTCGCTGGGCGTTTTTCAGTTTGGGTTTATGGCTGATTTTGCTGCCTGCTCTCCGCTGGCTGCGTGTCAAAACAACGGAAAAGTCGTAGCAAAAGGCCCTCGGTTCGGGGGTTTCGTAATTGTGCGCCAGTTGAGCCACCTTTGTTCGCTTCCTTAAATTAAAAATAGAAAAAAAAAAAAATATACAAATATATATATATATATATATATATAATCACAGTGGTGGTCAGAGCAATAGCAATTACAACAAGATATCTGGGAAATTGAAACATTTAAGAACGGCAATCAACACGTTGAAACCTGTTTGGTATACATACATGAATTTGGCAGGCGTTTTTCTGTAGGTATTTCATGACTTCAAGAAGCTTTTCTTGGAAAAGTATATTTTTCAAGGTAAACAAGTCTAGGAAAATATTTTAAATATACATATATAGAGGAAAAAACGTTTGAAAGAAATTATTTGAAATATATAAGGATTTATTTCTATATATATTATAAATTTATAAAGTATTTAATTTGTTAAATACATCAAATATATTAAAATTAACTTGAGTTAAGGCTTATTCAATGCTAATTTATTGCCTGCTTGTGTTTATTACCTAGTTTTGTTCAAATATATACATATATATATACATATATTTAGCTTTATTTAGCTTTTCATTCTGATTTTGTCCCCAAAGCCTGGAAAAACGGAAACGGAAGCGGCTTTTCATACATTGAAATGCACTTAGCAGGCGGCAGAAAACGCGCGCGTTTTTAAACGCCCCGTTTTTTTAGTGCTAAGTGTGTGTGTGCCGTGTGTGTGTGCGAGAGTGTGTGCGTGCTGGTCGGCCATGTTGCGGCCAGAGCCACCCTAATAAGGCCTGAATGGGCATAGGGTGGACCGACCGACAGAGAGAGAGAGAGAGGGTTGGAAGGTGGAAGGTGTCGCATTAATGCGTTTAATTGTTGCAGCTTGAGTTTTGGGACACTCTTTACCCCAATTAGCACCGTTCGATGGAAGAAGCTGTACACAGAGCGAAAAATATTTGGCTATTTATATTTTCCATAAAAGAAAGCTATGACTTTGTAGAAAATTGATTTATAGGGGAAATGTGGCATTAAATTGAAGTGAAAACTAAATGAGAAAGAATTCATTATTTCATATGTTTTATATATATTATATAGATAAATTGGTTTATATATTTTATATAAAATACATAGATGAATTACTATATATATTTTATAAGTAAAATACTGTAAATATTAAAAAAAAAAAGGAATTTATTGATGAGTTTAAGAGTGACTTACTCTTAACTCTAGAAGTTAAGTTAGGAGAACTCTAGAAGGTTTCTCAATATATTCCCTTGAATACACTTACTCATTAAAAACTGAGCAATAACTTGATATTCTAGAGGTTTTCTTAATATCTAATATATATATTTTATGTCTTTTAAATATTCTACAAACAAGATATAGAACTATGCTCAAGGGAAAATAATTTTCATATTGCTTTTGATTTATTTTTTGGGAAGTTGGGCTTAATGGAACGGCTCCCTGTCTGCTGCCATTAGTTTAACCCCATAGTTCAAAGCATAGTTGGCCATCTTCTGTGACCATTCAACCATGGCCAAGTGGTCTCGAGAGCGCGCAGTCACTGCCACATCCAGATTTTCAGTATCCCATAACCCATATATGTACCATGTCCCTTTTAGCAGACGAAGCGAACACACAAAAAATTATGTCCGAGGTGGAGATGGGAAAGGGAAAGGGAAGGGGATTGGAAATGGCACTGGGAACGGGTTGACAAACTAAACTCAAGTGGAGTTCCATTTCCGGGCAAATTAATTGAGGCGGAGTGGAGAGCAGCGAGTCCTTTAAACCCAATACCAATCCCTGCAGGTCGCAGACTCTCTGTTGGTTTTCTTGAAACAATTCGCTTAGAAAATCAAAGGCGGTACCGCAAAACTGCACGTGTGTGTGTGTATGCCCTGTCGGGATATGGGATATGGGATATGGGATATGGGCCAAGGGATATGGCCAATTTGTCTGCTGTCGGTAGAGAAATAAAGAGAGAGAGAGAGAGACACACACACAGGTAGCTTAGGTGTTGCCCGAAATACACAATTTGAAAGGCTCCTTTGAAGTTGACAGCAGCCTTGTCAGTTCCATCCTGGTCCTGGTCCATTCTTGGCTCGTGGAAGGATGTATGTGAGTGTGCTCCTTTCGGCATTGAAGTGGATTGAAGTGTATGGAATGCTCATTGTGCCGCCAATTAAGCCCTGGACCAAGGTCTCTCCTTGGGCCTTTGTGGCTGCCAAGGCAACGCCTTCGATCACAAGCACTTGTTTTAGTATCCTTGCAACTATTTTTGGGGACTTTTCCAGAGGGCTTTCAATAATTATTGACTCGGAGAACAAGGTTCTCTGGGTTAAGTTTGATTTTTTCTTCTATATTTGATAGATACTCGATACTCTTTTGAGGATCGGCAACTACCCTTCGAAGGACAACCCCTAAGCTCTTAATGAGGCTGCTTCCTCCTGCACCCATCCCATGATGATGATGATGTCGGGTAGCTGCTGCTGTAGATGTGGCTGCCAGATAGGATATATAGTATATACCTCTGCCTTTTGTGCCCTTTAAATGTCTGATGATGATGATTTCTTATCGAAGGCCTAATGCCATCAATTGCGGCAATGCGGCGGCTATCTGGACGCCCATATCGTATCATATCCTAAGCCATAATAAGGCAAAAAGAGTGCCATAATGGTTGGGGAGTGACGGTAGAGGTCATAAAAATAGTAATGAATTTATGCTTTATACTTTTAACATTTAAAGAAGAGATATTTTAAACCTACGTAGCAAGCTCTCTTGAGTTTGAAATTCCTTGGAAATTCCTGGTTAAAAATTCGGATATTCTTAAAGGATATTTAATAAATTATTATATAAACCCAAGTGCTATTCAGCTAACCGCTGCTGTGTGCAAGCAGAGGCGTAGCTAAGAGGATATCAATGGCTGGCTATCTTGGGAGATCAGCTAGATTAGGCCTGCTGCTGCTGTTGTTACTCCTCTCATATATACATTTATTCACTCTTTTTTTTTCCAACGCCAAGTGAAAGGAGCCAATATGTGAAATATTCGCAACAGCTGGCTAACTGCTGCTGCTGCTGCTGCTGCTGTTGCTGCTGCTGCTGCCAAGTTGCCCCCTCTCTTTGGTCTAAAACTGGTCTTGGCCATCAATCATTCAACTGATGGAAGCCACACGCAATTTGCCGGAGGGCGTAACATGGTAATGGGATTGGGATTGGGACTGCGACTGGGAATGGGACTTGGAATGGGACTGGAAATGGGAATGGGAACATGGCCAGGTGAGATGAGCCGTTGAGCTGCGCTGTGGCTTGTGATTGGAAAAGCATTTTAAGTGGCCAAAAGCCTCCTCCTAGTTGGAATATTAAGTTGTTTTGGTTTCTTTTCTTTATGGCCATACCCAGTGGATCTGGTAATTTCAGTTAATTTTCAAGCTATAGACGGGGCTTCTTTTATGGCCAAATAAATAAATAAAGGTAATTTGTGGGAATAAAATTGATGAGGAAGTCAGGCCTTAAACTAGATGAATTAATAGTAAATAAAGAAAAAACCTTATAATTAATTAACTTCATGTCCTGCTGCTTCTGCTGGTATCTAATCTTGGCCAAGTGTTGCCCACAAATGCAAACAAGCAGCAAGTAGATAAGGCCAAAAGCCAACTCAAATTCATAAGCAAATCTCACTTGGGCCTAGCCCATCTCTGGCAAGGGTTAAGCTGGCCAAGTTTTGACCAAAACATTAGCATATTACCAGAGGCTAACGTGACCAGCGGCACTTTAGCCTCTAGTAGCCGCCAGTAGTCCTTTTTTTTCGGGTGTTTTGTCACAATTTTTGGAACATTTAGCTCACTATTTTTCTCACTCTCTCTCTCTTACACTCTCAGGCTCCTTTCCATTTGCGGTCAGGGGCGTTGAAACTAATTAACATATTTAATGTTTTTGGCACGTTTGACTCCTGCCAAGCCCAAAATAAAAGCCAAGCGGCGTGAGTCCTGGCGCCAGGCCTAGTTAAAATCTAATAAAAACCTGAGCATGCCTCATAAATTTCCACCGCTTTCCACTCTGTCTGGTAGTGGTAACTCCCTCATTTCATATACTATATAGTATATATATATTTTCTCTTCATTTTTCGGAGAGCCAGAGCGGGGGGTTGGTTGAGCGCCTAATGGCGAACGCGCTTTTATGTTAAATTAAAACCCAGATCCTTCAACATCCTCAACTAAACTCCTGTCGGGTTTTGTGTTGTATTTTTTTTGGGGTGGCATTTCCCCTTGCCACGAATACCTAAAAAAAATGCTGAATGTACAACAAGGTGGCAAGTACGTTGTCGCTGAGGTGCGACAAAATATCGCAAATAAAAATTCCATTTTGTGTTTTGGAATTTTTTAATATTCAAATGAAGTCTCGCGGACAGGGTAATGTACCTTTTGAAGAGTTTTTCCAGGGGTAAGTTTCATTCTTGATTTTTCGTTTTTTTCTCTTGTATTTTTTTCTGGCTGCCTTTGCCACTCGAGGACCTTAAAGTCAGCACTTTTCGAGGTTCAAACAGAAGGTTTCAAGAGATTTCTGGATTTTTTTCGGCAGTCCCTTTCTCGTTTTGATTTATTCGAGTTCGAGTGCTGTTCGAGTTTGATTCACAAATATTGTGTGGAAAAAATTAACACTTTGGTGTTGGGTTTGAAGCCAAAAAATAGGGAATAAAGTGTGGCTAGATCATGTTGTTTAGGAATTAGGGAATTATAGAAAACTTTCTACAGGGTTTTTATATAGTTTATTATACTAGAAAATGTGGGAAAGAATTTAAATTTTTTTTTTATTTATTTTAAGTTAAAAAAAAGGGGATAAACTCTTGTGAAATTATGTTGAGGAACAAGCAAAGTTATGAAGACTTTTTACAAGTTTCTTATAGGGTTTATTTCACTTCAAAAATATGTGAAAAAATTAACACTTTGTAATGTATTTTAAGCCACAAAATAATATAAATAAAGTTCCGCTAAATTATGTTGCTTAAAAATAAGATAAGTTAGTAATTTCCACAAGTTTTTTACTTAGTTTGTCACTAAATTACAAATTTTTAGAAATATAAATTGTACATTAAATGATTTCCCTATTTTCCCCCCTATTATTTGGACTTTATATTCCCCATTTGCTACCCCTTCTCCCTGACCCTTTTACCGCCTTATCCCTCATTAACCTGGATAGGAGACAAAAGCGGAGAAGTCAGGAAAATATATACAGAGACCAGGGACCCCTCTCAATGGCTGTTAATCCCCTTGATGATTAGTTGCTGCCCGCCCCTGGATTTCTGGCTTTCCAAAAGGTTTCGATTTTAGCTGGCTGATGGGATCCGAGACCTTTCTTTTCTATCTTCCTTCTATCTTTCCTTTCTTTATTTTCCTTGTTTTTTTTTTTGTGAATGACAGGATTAGGCAAGCCACAGCAACGAGATGATCCTGTCCTAATATCCTTAGGTCCCGGCAAAAAAGGCGCATCTTCCACGAGATGCGATCGCGATGTCTAACAACATAATTAACCAGACCCACGCCCACTTTTTCAAAGTCTTTTCTTAAGGCTTTCTATATATATTTTGGTGGTTTCTTTGGGTTCGAAAGCAGGGAGGAGGAGAGTTGGTGGGGCGTCTCCCGTGGTGCAGTCACCGCAATCTTGAGTGCTCCCCTCCTCTAGTCTCTTTTGTATCTTTGTATCTTTGTATCTGAACAGGGCTCGCTGCGGTGCATGTCTAAACAAATGCTTAGAAATTAAGGGCGCGCGACGACAGCTGAAGACGAGTTTTTTGATGCCAGGACAATGCGCACACATGCTGGGCTCAGTGATGTCCTCGGTATCCATCCTGTATCCCGGCAAGTGTGCGTGCCAACAGAGGGAGCAAAATCCAGCGATTAAATATATATATATATGTATATATAGTACACAACAGTTTCATCCCACAATCGCTTAACAAATTCAAGTGAGCAGCGCCGCCAGCTGGCAGGGGCAGGACAAATCCCCCATTGTTTGGCTTTATTGTTGCCAAAAAGGAGATCACAGGAAATGCGGGGCGCGTGGGTTTTCCATTAGGCCAAAGCAAATAGACAAGCTTGACTTGGATTTCCATTGGGCCGAAAGGCGATAGCCGGATAGGCGCAAAAGGGGACGGAAGTGCAATATTTGTCTGGCAAATAGATTTCTAAACGCGACTATCTATAGTCACAAACGCACTGCGTATACAAAGTGTGCCCATTACACTTGGCGAAAAATACATGGGAGATGTTGTTGAATAATAAAAAAAAATTATTAAATATTAAATTTCAATAATTGCAAATATTTTTGTGGTATAGAGATGAGTTAGAAGTATTTTTTATTCCGTTTCAAAGGTTATTTGTAGATTTTTGGTGAACTATACATTTAAAAATGTTTTTAGTTCTTTACTTGGTTGAAGTTTTGGTTAAAATTCTCAAGTACTTATTTAGCAAGGCATCACGCCATAGAAATCTTGAAAAATATTGAGTTAAAATACGTATCTTTTAGCTGAAAACTGAAAAAACATTTGAAACTCTTGAAATATTTAATAATTATGAAATCAATAGAGTGATTTATATATTTTTCTACCTGTTTAATAGCTTGAAGTTTAACTAAAATTCCCAAGTACTTATTCAGAGACACACTTTTCTAGTAAAATCAGGCAAGAAATTTAAGAACTTTCCTTTTTTTGATGTAAAAAATAAATAAGAAATAATCCGCAGTTCTTTTATCGCTTCTAAAATATATTTAATAATTATTACCTAAATATATACCTTAATTTAGTTACTTTACCAGAGCGTTCTTTGAGTGTACTCTCTCCTCTATAAAATCAACAATATTCCCCTCATCTCTCTGTCTCTAAGTTATTGCCTCCTTTTCTCTCTCTCTGTCTGTTGAAGCGCCATCTCTCAGATAGCTTGGAATGAGATGAGATCTCCTATCAGCCGCTGATATCCGCGGAGTGCCTAAGTCTGAGGTGACAGTCAAACACCTCAAACATGCTACCACATTGTGTAAATCTCTATTGGTATTCAAATGTTTGTACCCAACTCAGACTCTGTCTGTCTTTCATCTCGGGTCTCGCATCTCCCAACTGTTTGCCTTTGTTTCTATTTGAATTTAAGATATTTGCCTGTTCTGTCGCTTGTTTGCCATGTCTGAGACTCGGATTCACCTGCTGCAGCTTCATAAAAAAAAAATATGTAAAAAAATACTATACATAAAAAAGAGCTCTGGTTTTTGTGCCTCGTTCAGACAGCTTGCAACACTCGAGTGGTAGAAACGGAAGCTGCCTCCGCTGGCGCCTCAAACTAATCTCCATAATCTCGTAGGTCATCTCAGATATATCTGGTTTTTTATCTCGACTTTTAAAGTGGGTGAAATAGTTGGAGAGATTTTAATTCATATATTTTTGTTGTATGTATATTCAACACTTTTTACCTTAACTTGGGTTTACTTTAAACGCTGCTTTTTGATCTTTTATCGGGGGCTTTCTCGTAGGTTCTTCTCAGACTATATATCCCCTCGGGTTATATCTTTCGCTGGCGCCACTCGCATATTTGGAGTTACCCAAAAGTCTCCCGTCCAACCTTTGCCCATCTTGTTGATCTTTACTTAGCCGAAATGTTTGCCCAGAAGAATCATTCATTCTTTTCTTTCGGTGTTTGCCAACGCTTATCTGAGTCTCTCTGGGATGTTGTCTTGTCGTTGTCTTTTTGTTTTGTTTTTTTATTAGCTTCTCAAACAGGTGAAAGTAAGAGAATTTTCCAGCACTCACTTGCCCATCTGATTCGATTAACCATATAGTAGTCTGTAGTCAGTATGACAACAATTATGGCAACAACTTCTAACAACATTTAATACATGGCCGGCAACGGGGGAAACAACAACGAGAACAACTTGGATGTCGCACGCAAATTCTGTGTTGTCTCTCATTAAGGGGGGTCCGTGAAAGGGGGCTCTGTTAGGAGGTGGCTTTGTCCCATAGATTGATAGTTGCTGTAGCTGAATATATATATATACTAATGTAGGTAGTTAAGGCTCTGCTGTGGACATGATTCTTGCGTGTTGACAACTAAGTTGTCTCTGTCAAAGCGTCAATCACTGGGAAAACAATTTTCGAAATGATTGTAATACGGAATGAATATATTTATGCTATTTGCAGAAGTCAGGGAAATGGGGGAAATATTATTTTTGGGAGAGTTATGTCAAGGAAAGTATTTATTAGGTAACCATTTAGTTAGTTTTTACTTTTTTAATTAATTTGATTATAAAAGAAATTTTGAAATTTCCTATAGATCTAATTTTTGACTTGATTTCCTTGTATTTTTAAGAGTTTCTTAATGATTTAGTTGAAATTATTGATTTTTTAAAGACTCTGGACACGCTATAATTCCCAAGTAATTAGTTGATAAAAAAAAACTTGAGAATTATAGTGGAAAATTATTTACTTTCTGCGAATTATGTTAGAAGTTAGCTCATTGGCTTTATTTCTTTGTTTAAAGCAAATTTCTTTAATTAATTGAGCTAAAATTTACGTATTTCCAAACTCTGGCTTGCTATAATTCCCAAATTATTATAAGTGACAAAAAGCACTTGAGAATTATAGTGAAAAGTAAATGAATTTCCGTATAATATTATATGTACTTGACTTTATTCCTTGGTATTATCTAGGTTTCTATATGGATTGAGTTTAAATTAAAGTATTTCTCAACACTGACTTGCTATAATTCCGAAACTATTAGTTAACAAAAAAGCTCTTGGGAATTCTAGTGAAAAATATATGATTTTGTGCGTATTTTGGTTAGAAGTTACTCTTTCATTGCTTTAACTTCTCTTCTTAAGAATTCTGTAGTTCTTTCTGTATATATTATAACGAAATAATTAATAATACAGATAAATAAAACCTGGCTCAACGCACACACACACACACACAAAAGAAAAGAACACAAAACTAAAAAGCAGAGGGGGAAAAACAAACTATTAGTGAGATAATTAATTGAATCAATCGACGCGCTGCCGTTGGCAAATGGAGCGAAACGCGTATTCTCCCAGTGGCAGAGCATACATATTGCCACTATATTATTTTTCACCATCTATATATAGTGCATATACATACATGTATATTCCACTCGATAATTTTCCCCAGCCGGGTCACTCATCAATAACCGCCGGACTCGAAATAATAACAAGAAAATGTTGGGCAATTATTGTTATCGGCTGCACCTCGGACCCCGAGTATCTGTATCTAAGTATCGGGTAATATCTACCTGGCCAGATGAATGACTCTATATATGCGAGGCATATCTATGGCCTGGACTCTGTGGTGCGGTGCACAGTGGGCGTGCCCAGCAGCGGCACAGTGGGTAGATAATGGTCTCGTTTTGTTTGGTTTTTTATTTATATATATTATAATTTTTTTTTGTGTCTTGTGGCGCAGTTTCCCTGCTTTGGTCTAGTGGAAATTGATATGATATGCTGAAAAATGAAAATGAATGGATATTAATAAGCTATAAATTTCAAAAGTTAATTTTAAGTAGGAGAAGATCAAGCAGTTGGGATTTTTAAGAGTTAAACTAAAGGGTATTTAGGCTTTAGAAAAACTATAAATAATTTTATAGTAGGCTTAGAATAATATTAAATATTTAGAGATGTTAATTTTTTACATAATTTTGACCGTTTAGTTGATTTTAAAAATATTTAGCTCCCTTATTTAAATTTTTCTTCATTAAAATCACAGTTAAACTTTTATTTGGCTATCAGCAAAGGACTTTTCCTTACTTTTCCCTTACCTTAAAACACTTTTCTCCCACTCCACCCCACTTTACCCCACTTTATCCTACTCTACCCCTCATTTTCCCCCTCCTCTTGACCACATTTTCCACCCAGCTTGTTGATAAATTATCGCTCTTAACGAGAAAAGCGCATGAAATTGGCACCAACACAAAAAAGTGCATTGCACATGCAACTCAGGTAGCCAAGCGCCGCCGCCCGTCATAATTACCAAAAAAAGAGAGAGAAAAAAAAGGAAAAACAGAAACAGAAAAATATTAATGAATTATTTGGAAAAACAAACGCCATGGGGGCAGGGGTGAAAATTAGGCATTTAATTGTCTCGACCATAACGCTCGCTCCCTCCTTCGCGAGTCTCCACTCCGCTCACCCACCAGCTGACAGGCGTCACGTTGGAAAAACCAACAAAAAATTTAACTGCCAACGAAAAAAAAAAATATATAGAAAAGAACAGAAAACTGAAAAACGAGTTGGAGGAGGCACATGCAACGCCGCTGGCCCCCGCCTCCTCCATTAGCTGGCGCCACAAAATGGGCGCAACGTGGTCAACCACCAAAAAACATAAATAAAAAAACAAAAACAGATACAAAAAATAGGAACAAAAAGAGTTACAATAAAAATATAAAATACTAAAGGCAAAGGAGAAAGAAATTAGTATGCGTCTGCGACGGCAACTTCATTTTTTTTCCGATGATTTATTAAATGAAAAATTCGAGCTGCGGCGCGGAGTAGGCGGGGGAGATCCTTAAAAACATTTCTACACGCGTCTCATTATTAAATGAAATTATACTTTTTATTATAGATTATTAATAATTTGTGACACGTAGTCGCGAAGCATTGGCTTCCAATGAAATCGAACGGAGGAAGGAGGTGCACATATAATACATATAGCACACATTTTGGTGATTTGGTAATTCCCGACGGACTCGGGCGCCGTGCCTGAGTCACACGCCGTCGCCATCCTCTGGGAACTGCAGTCTGATCACCGGGCGATGTGATCACAGCTAAAAATAAAAGCATCCATCGAGCCATCCACCATAACCAGCTCCTTGAAATTGCCATCGAAAAATGATTCAAGGTTGAATAATTAATATATATATATTTTCAATATGCCGGGGAAACTGGTGTATCCATGAAAGATCTCCTGGTTACCTTTCCATAATTTATTGAGGGAATATACATATATATATGTAGGTACATACATATCTCACTATATGGCTAAGAGCTTTTAAATTCAGGTATTTACCATGGTTATTAAAGACCCAACTTGCCTGACTTGTAATCAGGGAGAAAAGTTGATCGGGGAAACTATTAAAATCAAGAATCTGGTGTGGTGTTACAGCGAAGCTTATCTACTTTTAAAACTAGTAAGATTTTAGTATATGTATAGTATATATTTATAAAAGGTTACTTTCAGATATGAAGTTTATAACTTTAAAACAGCAGTAATACATATAGAGGTCAGTGTTTAATTTGTAAGATTGGAAACAAGCAAAGTGCTTTAAGAACTAATAATAAATAGGGTCTTAAAAACATACTATTATATATCATTATAAAAGAAGATATTTAAAGTATAGAACCTACAAGAACCAAGCCAATTTATTTAATTTATAGAGTAAGTGTATGACAGAATTTGGGCAAAGAAATTTGCTGTAGAAGAAAGTAAATTAAAGGAAGGAAAAATATACCAATAGATAATATTAAAGTATAGAGAAATACTTGGCAGAGAAATTTGCTCTAAAAGTAAATAGAGAAAAGAGAGAAACAGGACCTTAAGAGTATAATATATCATATACTAATAGATAATACTTCAGTATAGAAGAGGCTGGAATATTATTCCATTTATAGTAAAATTGTGAGGTAGGTGCTAGACAAAGAAATTTCCTTTAAAAGCAAAAGAAAACAGGGTCTTAAAAATTATAATATATCATATACTAATAGATAATATTTAAAGACAGTGTCTTACGTTTATGGTGTAAGTGTGCTCATTAGCTCTGAAAATAAATAAAAAGTTAAGAGAATATCTACTAATATATGATATTTTTGGTATATCAATTGAAAGATATATATATTTCTAGGTACGAACCAGTAAACCGGGTCTAATTTAAGCCTGCTAATTTAATATATTCCCAAATTCCCCTTTGGTGGCATCATTAAACGGCCAACACCCCATTGAACTGTTTTGTTTTCACCCTCCATTAGCCCTATGACAGATAACCCTGATAACTGATAACTTCCTAGGGTTATATATACACATACTTTTTGGTGGAACTCCCTTTGAATTAATTCTATTTGAACAGCAATTTCGTGTGGCTTTTCGGGGTGGCGCCTGGAATGGATGATATATATAGAGGAGCTGCTCCGGAGCTGTTCCGTTTTGTTAGCCCGGCTAAGAGCGAGAGCGGCCTAATGACCGGCTTCATTTATTGATGACGATTATAAAGCAATTTGTGTGCGAGTCAACAGCAATTCCAGACTGACCCACTGGCACTTGGCACTGGGGGTAGTCCAGGTGAGGTGCCCGAGATGCGGTGTAATTAAACCGGGCGACCGTCGACGATCGACACAAAGTGGGTTAGCAATTAACCCTTGGGCCACTCCATAACTATTTATTATTTATATATATATATATATAAATATATATATATATGTTTTACTATTCTGATTTCACAGAGAGGGAATGGCGATTAAAATGCACTCAAGGCGATGACAAATTGCAGGGGCTGTGCGGGGAGTTACCTGGTTTAATTACCTGGGCGCTGCGAGTGCGTTTCGCATGCGTTTTTTATTTATTTATTTTTATTTATTTTTTTTTTTTGCACTCTTGTGCTTGTGCCTGTGCTAATTATAGTCGCACTCTTGCCATCTCTGTTGCTCCCTTGGGCCTGGGCGCACACTCCTCCCCCTCGTCACCCACCTCGATCGTCCTCTCTCTGTTGCTCTCATTTGCACACATTTCCGCCATTGTGGCCCAGCCATTGCACTGCACTGCTCTCTTTTTCTCTCTCTTTCTTGCTCTTTCGCAAGAGTGCTACACACACACACACACACACACACACACGGGGCTGGGGCACTCGGCATTTGGCATTCGGCACTTCTTGGGCTTTGTCTTGGCTTTCGCTTTCGTTACCCTTCTCTTTCTGGCCAGCTTCGTCATCTTTATTTATGCTTTTCTTGTTGTTCTTGTTGTTCTTGTTGTTGTTGGTTCAAGTGTCTTTTGTCATGGCTGCTGATGCCTCTTCTTCCTCGTCTTCTCTTGACTGCATTTCTCCAGTCCTCCAGTCTACACCTCTTTCTTCGGGATACCCTAACATGGCAGAGAGCTTAATAAGTTCGCCGGGGTTTTTGATCATGTCCGGGGATGTCCTTTTGTCCCTCATTTTGTTTTTATATTTATTTATAAATTTTATTGTATATTAAATTTACTAATTAATGCATTTACTCATATTTAAATGCAGAGTCTTAATTTTTATTTAAAATGTAGTAAAGTTTTTCATCTGAAGAATGTTCAGTTTATTTAGTATTTTGGTTATTTGTTGTATCTTAAGAATATGATCAACATTTCTTTTCTGTTTTATTTTGTAAAGTAAAGTAGTATTATAGTTATATTCTTGATCAGCACAGACCGAAGAATTGAAGTATTTCTCCTTCATATGTCCGTATGTCCGTTGTCCGTTGCCAGTTGTCCGTCTCTGTGCTAGAAGTCTTGCAATAAAATAGTTCGTGACTAGTTATTATTTTGCATTTGTTTATTTAATTTTTCTTGTACATATATAGTTATTTTGTTTATATACCTATATTTTATTTTTATATATTTCGTTTTTTTTGTGTTTTAATTTAAAATATTGTGTATTTTAATTGTCTTAATTTATTCACCTCTTTTACTCGGCATGCAAATTGGCAGCTGTACCCTCCCCAAGAAGAGGTGACAAAGGGGGAGGTGAACCTTTGCTACCTAGGGTGGGGGATGGTGATGGGCACACTGTGAATGCAGTGTGGAGCTGGCAACACTTGACAAACACCCAAAAGCAGTTGGCAGCCCTGCCAAACAATTCTTTGTCACCGCTCTCTTTCTTTCCGCTGGAAAACCATCATCTATGGCCGCCTCTTTCTGCTCGTTTTGTGGGAGTCCTTCCTGATTATATATTTGGCGCTCATTAGGGATAAAAAAAAAGAGAAAAGAGAAAAAAAAAATGAAAAACATTTCCGCTAGCTGAGTGGCATGCCACATCCTCGCATTTTGCCCTCTGGTTCAAGTGGGCTAATGTCTTTGGAGTGTTTCGCACTCTTCACTCACTCAACAAACTCCCCATATTTAGGCATTATTATGCACAGATTCAATGGGTTTTTTTCTTCTGCAGTCAGCAGCCAGGAGCTCCATTCCCTGTCAGCTCATTATTGTCACAGGACTCCTGTTTTTTATGATTATTTTTTATTCCGACACCCCACGCTATTTGCATTTAATTGGATTTCTTAAAGCTGCAAATTGAGTTAATGGGCTTTGCCATTTGCAAGCGAATGCGATTTGGGTGGGTTTTCCTGACAGGGAGACAGGGAGACCGCTCCTCTTCAAGTGGCTAATACCGGATAAATGGGTAAAATGGTATAACTCCGGATGAGTGGCAGGTGTTGACTGGTGTGAGGGATTAGCCGGGTTCAGACGAGTGTTGCCTGTCTGATTTGATTCGATTTGTAGAGGGATTGAGTTTGAGTTCTCTTGGGTAATATTTGAATTTTAAGGGATTTCGAAGGGGAATTTTTAAATCTCTAGCTATTAAAAATGAGCCAAATAAAATTTTAAACATATATCATATCTTTACTACAAATAGCAAAGGAAGCAAAAGTTTTAATAATAATAACAGGTTCTAGGACATACCATCATATAAATAAAGTCAAGACTAACACCACTTTGAATAGGAAATATAATCAAGAAACTGATACCTTCCTTAACCCAAACGATAATATTATGAAACCAGAACTGCAAAATACACTAAATAATTGATGAACCTTTGATTGCTGACCCAGGCACACTCCGGCACAACACTATAATTTCGATAGTCACATACCGACATATAGCTCTCCGATTCCCCAGAAGTCATGCCACCAGGTAGGGGGGGACTACGGGAGGTTCCGGGACCCACGTTCTGTGCGTGTGTTCCACTTTTGTCTGGCAGCCATTTACAAACGATTTGTCAACCTGGCTAACTGACTTGGCTTTCCCCGGGACCCCCGAAGTTATTTGTTGGCCAAAGTCGTGGCTTGTTAGCCGGGCTCTGAGCCCATGAGTTGATGGTGGCCCGGCCGGCCTGGACTGGCCCTTGGCTAAGAACTACTCAAAAACATATTAATCATGCAGCATCAGGCAGGCCCAGACAGCTGAAGACAGCACACGAAACGAAATCGTTTAATTGCCACAAATTCGAGACTGGGTTTTGGGCTTCGGGTCTTCGGTCTGAGCCAATCATGGTTGCTGTGGCAGTGAGTCAGTTAGGGACCAATTATGCCTGATAGACAGCCAGATTCGAAAGATATATATGCACAGGGAGAAATGTGAGGGGAAATGTATGGAATTATTTATAATTTAAGCAGAAATAATGGTGAAATATTTGTGGAAATATTGTTTAAACATTTGCTGAAACATTGTTGAGAGATATTTGAAAATATTGCTCAAACATTTGTGGAAACATTTGTTGAAAATATCTGTTGAAATATTGCAGAAACATTGTTGAGACATTTGTTGAAATATTGCTGAAACATTGCTGAGAGATATTTTTTAATATAGCGGAAACATTTGTAGAAACATTTGTTGAAATATTGGTGAAACATTTGTTGAAAAATTGGTGAAACATTTGTTGAAAAATTCCTGAAACATTGTTGAAATATTGCTAAAACATTGTTGAGAGATATTTTAAAATATTGCTGAAACATTTGTGGAAACATTTGTTGAAATATTGCTGAAACATTTGAGGAAACATTTGGTTGAAAATATCTCTTGAAATATTGCAGAAACATTGTTGAGACATTTGTTGAAATATGGGTGAAACATTGTTGAGAGATATTTTAAAATATTGGTGAAGCAATTATTAAAACATTCCTTAAAAATTAGAATAAAATTTGTTAAAGTTCAAAATTAGTTTACAAAGTAACTTAAAGCTAAAAAAAATTATAAATAATTGGATAAATAGGAAATAAATAAATAAATAATAAAATAAATAAATAATAGCAAATAAAATATATTTAGTAAAACCACTCAATTGAAGCTATAAGATTATGTTTATTGAACTCTTTTTATAGGTGCATAAATTAATATTAATATAAATACATTTAAATAGCATTTCTCTATGTGTATCACCTCTCCGTGTGGTGCTCAATTTTCGTTTATCAATAACTACTGGTAGATCTTCGGCCGTGTGCCCTTAACTCCTGGCTGTCTTCTGTCCAGCTCAGCCTCAAAATCAGAATCTGAATCAAAATCAACAATGCTAATATGTGTAGGCCGCCCGCAGGTCAAAAACCACATCCACTGTAGCTGTATCTGAGTATCTGTAGCTGTAGCTGTTGCTGTATCTGTATCTGTTGCTGCGTATCTGTGCCAACTACTAATTTCCAGTTCCCACGGAGATTTGAAAATTAACATTTTGCTTAGCTCTCTGTTTCGGTTTGTTGTTACAGTTCCTGCGGCTAAAATCCAATCGATCCGATCCCAGGCCCTACAACAATGCAAACCAATCCAAAACCCAATCCACCTGTGTGTATTTCGGGTACCAAGCCACACACACACGGACGGACACACTCCAACTTCATCTCGGAGACCCAATAATTTTGTAATTAATGATGTGAGAATGGGCTGCGGACAGGCTGGGTTTTGGGTGGGGAGAGGAGACTCTCTGTCAGAGTGAACCCTAACCTCCTCCGGAGCTGTCGACAGTAGGGTGCCCCTACCGGACGGACGGACTCCGGTGGAGACCCCCGGGCTGCTGTATGGCTTGTTTGGCTTTTTGTCATCATCAGTGGAAGCATCGAAGCAGCAGCAGCAGCAGCTACTCAGCATCATTAGAGCCAGATTATACACTCATCAGTGCACAGGGAGAAACGGAATGGTGCTAAGATGGATATCGAAATGGTATTTCAGGGATTTCCAAGCTATAATCTTTCGAGATTTATGCTTAACATCCCCTTAGAGATTTCTTAGGTACCTCTTGGGCTTAGTTTGATTTTCTCTCAGTGCCTGGTATCATCTGTGTGTTTTTGCCCCTGTTTCGTATCTAAGCCTTTGTGCCAGGCTGGAGTGTCGCCAAAGGCTTCAAGTGGCTTTCTATTGTTGAGTCTGCCAGGTTAGGGTTCTGACTGTGACTGGGACTGAGACTGGGGCTAAGACGGAGGCTGATTAATTGACTCAGGTCGTGTCTTGGCCCTAATGCGCACTCTGCTACTTTAATATGCCAGAATATGCCCTAATGGAGTCGCTGGTAATGATATCTGAATCTCTAAGCCAATTAATTAAATGATATTTGAATATAACAAGCAAATAAAATACATATTACATATAGATACAAATATGTGTGTGTATGTTTTCTGAACAAAACAAAAAGGGCTTTGTTTTGGCATCTAAACAATATAATAATTCAATTTTTTTTCTCTTCTGCTTAATGGTAATTTATCTTTAGAATTAGGAGTTGGGAATTATTTACCATTAAAAAAATGAGTCAAGAATCTAGGCTAAACTTATGAAAATGTATACCTTAAAACGTCTATATTTAATAAATCTACCATTAAAAATTGCAAGAGTTTCAACCGAAAATAAGAAAAATAATCTATATTTTCCTATTATTCTTGAATGTAGATCAATTGCCTTGTTTTCAAGCGGTTTTTCTTTTGTAGATGTTGAATATAGATACATTTTATTGCTTTCAGGGAGATTTTTCCTAAATATGGCAATAACTTTTTTCCAAGAACAATTGTTCTTATAAAACAATGTATATTGTTGAGACATTGGTGAAACATTGTTGAAAACTTTGTTTGAAATATTTGTTGAAACATTGTTGAAACATTGTTGAAACATTGTTGAAACATTGTTGAAACATTGGTGAAACATTGGTGAAACATTGGTGAAACATTGGTGAAACATTGTTAAAACGTTTGTTGAAATCTTTGTTGAAATATTTGTTAAAATATATTCAAAACATTCCATAAAAAATTCGTCAAAACATTGTTCAAGCATTTATTATTCTTACATTTACTTAATCTTTAAAATAAGGGATTGATCTTAATTAAATTTAAGGGAATTTGTTTTGATAATTACAAAAAAAAAACTGAGTTAAATAACTTTCAACTGTGGAGTCTTACTAGTTTTGTAATATAACATACATTAAAGAGTTAACAGAGTAAATTTTCGGCTAAATTATAGAGTTATTTTAAACTACTAAAATTCTAAAGCTATTATAGAGGTATTTACATTAAATTATAAAGTTATTAAGAAGTTTTTTTTTTTTAATATTTAAACTGTATAGTTTTTATATAGTTTTTTTTCTAATATTTAAACTACATAGTTTTTATAGAGTTATTTAAAGTTAAAATTTTAAACTATATAGTTAAGTTACAGCAACTTCTAGGGTCTCTTCTAACTTCTCACCTTTCTCTGGCCACCATCTCTCTGCTCGGTGGCAGCCCTCAACCCTCTCCTTCTTCTCTCTCTCTATCTCTCTCTTTATCTTTCTCCCTCTCTCTGTGTGGGTCTCCATCTATCTGTGTGTCTATCAGTGCTGCCTCCCACTGGCGGCCACCCGCTGCTGCTGCTCACGACGCCCAGCTCGCTCGCTGATAGGCCAAACCCGAGGACAGCCCTTGCACCACCTTGCACCATTGCCACCGCACCACCCTCTCCTGCTCTTGCGACTTTTAGCAACGGCTAAGTGTTGGCTGGCTTGTAGTTTTGTCGTCAAAAGGTCAGCCCCCTTGGCCCAAAAGAGCTGCTGTTGCCGGTGGTGCTGCTGCCGCTGCTGCTGCTGCTGCTGCTGCTGCTGCTGCTGTCTTCGTCGTGCCAGCAACATGTGTACCCCATCACATCACGGTCGCCCAGGAGACCCCAGACCTTACTGGTCTTTGTTGTGGCTGCCTCCTGCTGCCTGCTGCCTGCTGCCTGCTGGCTTCCTTTGCCTTCTCAGCCTTTTGATTTGGCCAACCGCCCCCGATGCGATTTCGATTTCTATCGATGAATTTCATTTGTGTTCTATTTACTGATAGCCATCTAAACGGCGCTGCTACCGAGGCAAAGCCAGGACAAGGAGAAGCGGGAGCAGCAGCAGGAGCAGGAGCAGGAGCAGGACTTGGACTTCAAGTCAAAGACGCTGCCTAAGCCAATTTGTATGCCGCCAGAACGAGCTGGCTTTTGGGCTCTGTCCGGGCCTCGGCTAAACAAATTTTATGCGGCGACTGGCAATATATATATATAAATTTATAAATATATATATATATATCTGTAGTTTGTTTATAAAACCGGTTGTCGCTTCCTTTTGGCGCACGAGTTTTCAGCAAAAATCTCTTATCTGTCTCACAGGCGGCCAGTTGCCTGGTTTCAAAAATTTTATGGCAGCCGCCGCCGCAGAAGCGACCACCAAGCCAAGAATTGTGAGAGAAGAATTGCTTTGGCAAGGGGAAGGGGGGCAGGGGGGAAGACTGGCAGTGGCGTTAGCAGGGGCGACCTTCAGAAGAGGAGCCACGCATTTGTCTCTCTGAGCCAGAAGAAAAAATTCAACTCCAGACCCTAAGCCTTGCCTTTGCTCTCTCTTTGCTTATTATTTTGGCAATACGAATTTGTTTTTTTTTTGGCCAGAAGAAGGGGGAGTCCAAGGAGTTGGTAGCCCAAAGCCTGCAGCCTTTAGCCATGGATCCATGGATCTGCGAGACCCCAAGAAGCGTCGCCTTGATTTCAAGTTAAGATTTGAATGTCGTCGGCCGCCTCTCCTCCTCCTCCTCCGTCAAAGACAATGCCCAAGTCGTCGCCTGGCTTGGTCCTGTGGCGCTCACAAAAGCTCGTGCTCAGCGTTTTGTTTTTTGCTTTACTTTTTTTTTATATTCAGTTGGTTCCTTGTACCCTTCTCCGCCCTGGCTAAGACTTTGACTGGCCGCTGCACTATGGGGCCAGTGACCACCTTATGTGGCCAAAACCCATTTTTTAAAAGTTGTTAAATAAATATTTTAAAAATTGGAATGTACTCAAAAAACATACGTCTGTCATGTTACGTACTAGAAATTTTAACATAGCGCTGCACTGTTAAGTTATACACTGTTAAATCAGCTGTTATTGTAACGAGAAGCCAGCGCTGTTAAATCGCTTATTTATTGTGCAAGTTTTAAATGTCGAAAAAATGTAAAAATCCCAAATGAAGTGGATCTTTTTGGATGCAATCTTATTCATAGATGTTTGTAATATATTTTTGGGGGTCCTAACTGTAGAAATAGTCTCTTGTTTCGCTGTAATCTTTCGAAATTTGTAACCATAAAAAATTATAAAAACAATATTGTATTCAAATATTAACATTGAGCTACAAAGTGAGTCCAGCTCTCTCCACTTCTAAAGCTAGTTTTTTCTTGTAGAGCATTAAATTCTCATTATATTCTGAAAGTATAAAAGTGCACTTTTGCGCACTTTCGGTTAAATTTAACTTTTAAGGACCTAACCTTACATCTGGGAATTATCGAGTTCTTTGACATATTAAACGCCAAATGCTGCAAATAATTCCATTTTTTGTTATGGTATAATAAATCTGTATTCTTAAAAGTCATATGGCAGAAAACCCAACACTCCTAATTTGTTTCTTTGAAAGTTAGGGAGCAGAATCACAGAATGTTGCATGTGATCGACCGCATGTAATATGCATAGCAAGAATAGCGTAATTTGGCTTGGAAAAATTATTCTAAAATGTAAAATTTTACACAATTGTATTATTTTTTAATGCTAATTATAAATTCAAAAAAAAAAGTTAAAAACAAATTTTTTTTACACTGAAAAAAAATTTAGTCCTTAAAAAATGATGAGACCACGCCCATTTTTCTTGAAATATCTGCCTTTTGCAATGATAAACACTATTAAAAAAACAGAACTCAAATATGTTGCTTGGTTCTCAAGTTATTAATTAATGCCACAAAAAGTGGTCGTTGGCCCCATAGTGCGCTGGTGGCCTCAACGTCGTCGTCGTTGCCGTCGTCGTCGTCTGCATCGTTGTCTGGGGCTCTTTTATTTTATTTGCTCCGCGCTTCTTCTCCTTTAGTTTTTATTTTATTTTTTTCTGGGTTCTTTGTTTTTGGGCTGGCTGGCGCCTGCGGTATTCCTTTGTCGTCGTCGTCGTTGCCGTCGTCGTCGTCGTCGTCGTCGTCGTCCTCCTCCTCCGCCGCCTGCCTCTATATGAGAAATGATCGGACATGGGAAACAAAAGATTTGCAAATGTCTTTGGCTTTTTGGTTGCCGATGCTGGGCCGAAGCTGGGCCAGAGCTGGGATCTAGGGAGCTACGAGGGACGTCAGTGGGCGACAGGTGACGCCAGTGGCCAGCCATCTATTTAAGCGGAGCTCGAAGCTGGGAGGAAGCTTGAAGCTGGCAGCTGGGAGAGCTCAGCCAATTACATACAAAATACAAGGCCTGACAAGGCGGCAAGAGGCGGTAGGGGAAGCAGGTAGGGGAGCAGGAGCAGGAGCAGGAGCAGGAGGAGCAGGTACAGAAGCATCAGCGGGAGCAGGAGCAGGAGCTGTAGCTGTAGCTGTAGCTGGTTCAAACAACGACACACATTCATCTTGAAACGAAGAAAGGCAGGAATGAGGCGACGCCACGGCGGCAACACAGGCGCCGGCCAAGCCGCCGTCCTGTAACAAGCTTACCGGGGACAACATGCTCCTCCGACTCCTCCTGCATCTCCTCTTGGATCTCCTCTAGCATCTCTTTCTCCTCCTCCTCCTGCTTTGCATGAGGATTGTGCCCCGGCTGACCATGGGCGTGCGCGGCCTGACGCCGCCAACTTGTTAATTAGGCACACAAACGAACCGAAAGGAACGAAGTTAAGCTGGAAGCTGTAAGCTGGAAGCTGGAAGCTGGACTGAATCCCCTGGACAAGGTCGTTCCCTGGCTGGGATTGGGAGCTAACGGGTTTCGGGTTTTTGAGGCTGGGACAAGTGTGTGTGGTGGTTGAGGAGGTGATTTTTGGGGTTACATGTAGAGGTTCTATGAGAAAATTTCGATTTTATAATATAATTTTATAATAATCAATTAATAAATTAATAATATTAAACAATTTTAATAATCATATATAAAGAATTATATAATTTAACACTAGAAATTGAACATATTAATAATTATGTAATTAATTATAATTATACTCTATAATATTATATAATTAATTATAATTATAATATATAATTAATTATATAATTATTAATATGTTCACTAGTAATTATTAATAATTATGTAATTATTAATTTGTTCAATATTCTAGCTATATTTAGTGTTAAATTAAACGATTTTTTTATATAAATCAGTTTTGTATGGGAACAAATGAATATTTAAAAATATTTATAATATAAACTAAAAATTTTATTAAATTTGGAGTCGATCTTTGACAGCTACGACAGTTTTTTCTACCTTTAAAACTTCATATATAAACTTCCTAAAAACCCTCTTATTCATTTTAATTCAATCAAATAATAATAATTCATTAAAAGAATAATTATAAAAAAAAAATTTTTAGGTCAAATGTATTAAATAAAATTAGTATTGAGTTGATCTTAAACCGCAGAGTATTTTTTTAGCCTTTAAAATTTATGAGAAGCTTGATTAAGCTATTATTCAACTTATTCAATGTTTTTAAATGTATTAAGACATAAATAAATTAAACTTAAAAAAACCTTCATTTAATGAATCAAAATAAATGATTATTGTATTATTACATTTTATTATTAATTATTAATGAGAAATTAAGGCGTAATGTAAATTACACGACATTTGGATTATTTTTTTAATTAATTACATTTTATAATGTTATAATTATTATTGAATCAAAAAGGTTTTGAGAATATTTTCCACTGCAGATATATTTAAATGAAATCGAAACTTAAGGAGGAGAATTTGTTTTTGCAGCTTAAACTCTCTAAATAAATATTATAATTTATTACAATTACATTTCGTAAGTGTATTTAAACTTACAAATTATTTATTTAAAATAGATATACTAAGTATCTTATGATATATAATTTTTTGCATTCAAAAAACCCCCTTTTCCTAGACCCTTTCCCACCCCCCCCAATTGCTGTCACTTGACCAACTTTCGTTATCATTTTCCCTACAATTTGTGAAGGGGCGCCACTTGAGCTTCGACTTTCCACGCAGCGGTGGGCTCCCCCTTAGTTTGGCCAGAGTATCAGGCCAATTTGTGGACCACCGGGTGAACCGATGATTCCCACTAAAGATGAGAGAGGAAGGAGGGGGTTGGGGGAGTGGAGAAAAAGAAACGCAATGTGGCACTTAAGGTGGCTACCGCTGGCAGCTCGCTACGCAGGCGCCTTTCGTCTCCAACTGCCCCGCCGTCAATGTCCGATGTCCCCAGCCATTCAGCTTTATCATTAAACGCATAAATGCGAATCTGCAACATCGGAGGCAACAGCAGCAGCAACAGCAGCATCAGCAACAGCCCCAGCCTTGTGTGGATATTTATGGGACGTAAATTTTTATGTCCCGGCCTGGGATCGATATGTGTACTTGGCATAGGCCATCATCGTATTTCCCACCGAAACGCGTCGGTAGCAGCGCCATAGCCATCATCATCGTCATCATCATCACCAGCAGCAGCATCGTCTTGGTGGAGAATCCAAATCAGAATCGGCATCAACAACGTCCTCTCATCGTCACATGAATCTGCCATTTTATTGTCAGCTTCACTTTGGCGGCAATGTTATTAACGCACATTTTTATGGCCTTTTCTGGGTAGAGGATGCTGCTGCTCTTGACTGTTTTTTTTTTCTTTTTAATTTAAATTCATTTTCCCAGTTTGGTCTGTGACTTTCTTTTTGGCCCAAAAGTCAAGCTCTTGACCACACAAAACACCACCCTCATTAGCATTGAACTCAGTCTTAGCTTTGGGGGAGCTGTGGGATCAGACGGAAACTGTGGGCAGTCGGCGACCTACTACCTTATATGCCACCTTCCGCGCGGGGAGGGGGGATTTCCGTTGCAACTGATTAGCTGTTACCTGTTACTACCTGTTGACTGCTTTGGCTGCGGGGGAAACCTCTGACAATTTCCTCAATCAACAAAAAATACAAAAGGGGGAGAACGCAGCACGGGGAATAATTAACATAATTTTACACTTAATTCTCTCGATTAGCCGGCATTTATTACCAAAAAAGACGGAATTGGTTTTTGTTTCTATTTCTTTTTTCTTTTTGTTCCTATTTTATTATAGGAAATTTCAAGTGTAACCCATTTTGGAAGCGTTTGCAGCAAGCTTACCTTCTGCAAAGACTTTTTGTTATGAGCTCTAAAACGTTAATTAAAAAATCTATATAAATGCTTAGAAATTCTATCAATGAAAGTGGAAAATATAGCTGTCATGGCACTTAAGGTTTTTTTAACTTGGAAATTAGCGTGGCATTTAACAGAAAGCAGAGAATTTTTTGTAAAAGAAAAAGAGGATTGAAAAATTAACAACCCAAATTTGTGATAAGAAATGTAGTACTAAGCAAAGTTTCTAAGATAATTAAACAATTAATTGGGACTTAAAAATAAATTTAAAAAAAAAACGATAAATAAAATATATATTATATTATATATATAGAATAACACTAAATATATTTACGGGATAACAAAACAATTATTAAATAAGTTATAAGTTAAAAACTTAGATGCAAAATTCGTTGTAACAAAGTCTCAACAAAAAGACTCTTTTATTCAAAGTTTACACGAAAAGTTTCTTATAAAATTGTAAATTAAATTGAAGGTTTAAAATTAATAAACAAAATTCGTTATAATAGGAATATTGGAATTATTATATATAATAATATATATACAGATTTATACAAAATGTTACTTAAAAATAAATACCTACTAAGTTTTCATGATCAAAGTTGACCTTACTTTAGACTTCTGACAACTCTTAAAAATAGTTTTAGATATGACTGACTATATGGTGTTCTGTAAGTAAATTTATACTAGTTTTCCCTCAAAAAAATATAATATATTCTTGTCCAGTTTTTTGAATGAATTTGAAAAGTCGTCCCCCCCGCCGCGGTGAGTGCCTTGGCCTGCTCTTCATGCCTTTGATTTCTGGGTTCTGGATCTGCTAATTAATTTTTATATGCGTCTCCTCGCCACGCTCTGTCTTGGCCTTTTCTCCGTTGGTTAATTAAGCAAACAACTTGAATAGCTGCCAGTAGTAAAGGCGGTCTGTGATCGTCTAAAATGAGTTTTTTTAAGGGATGGGGAGAGAGAGTGTGTGTGTGGAGTGTGTGCAGTGTGTGTTTGAGGCCATAAAAGCAACTTGCACAGCGTGTGGCATTGGGACTCAAAAAATACACACAAGCTGCTCTGAGCTGACTCTCCAGGCCATTATCTAACTCATTTCCATAGGAGTTTTTTTTTTTTTTTTTTCAATTTTCATTCATTAAAAAAAAACAAAGAAAAGCGAGGAAAAACTCAAGAAAACCCAAGAAGATACGTAGAAAACAAAAAGGCTGAAAGCAAGTAGTTCAAAAAATTTAAATATCAAACAAGTGACGATTTGTTTAGTGACTTTTGACTGACCGTAATTAAGTTATAAAACAATTTTAATGCCTGGCTGCACCGATAAGATAGCGGCCTGTCTTCAGAACTAAGCCATGGATCATTATTTCATTTCCACTACCAAACAAAAATTGAGAGCAAAAAAGAACACAACAAAAATTAAAAACAAAACAAATTTAGTAAATAACCAGAAAAAAAGGCATAGCAAAAACCAACACGATCTCAAGAACCGTGTGTATAAATGCGGCTCATTAGCTGAACCTGAGCAGCCCATTAATTGCCTAGATATCTGGGCTATCTGCTGACCCGGCGGCTACTGTATTTGCTCCATCTTTCAGCTCCCAGGTCCCATCTCCGTTCCAGTTCCAGTTGCCGATCGATCGGCTTTCACTCCATCTTCGCTCTTATTTTCATTAACATAAAATGTTTTGTGTTGATTTTTATATACTGTAAATTATCGGCAATTTATGCGCCAGCCGGGGCGGTCTCGAGACCTTTCACATTTCTCAGTTTCAGTTTTTAGTTCTTTTTTTTTAGTTCTGTTTTCTTTCAATTTTTTCGCTTCTTTCCATTCATAAAAAAGAGAGGAGAGCGCGTTGCCTACACTGCGTATGCTTAATTTATCGACACTTAATGTCAATGCTGCCAGTCGCCAGGCACTTCAATTAAAGCACCCCGATTCCTGCCTCGAGTGTGTCTGTGTCTGTGTGTGTCTGCATTATGCTTAACACTTGTCGAACAGTAGCCTCTCGCAGCCAGGTTCCAAGGCTGCAAGGTTCCAGATCCCGATCCCAGTTCCCAAAGCCAATCGTATACCGGAGACTATCAAAGGCCAGCCCGCATCGCAAAACTCTTCTGCATGCGTGCAAATAAATTTGTCTTTTAGTAATTGCCGGGGGAATTTTTAAGGGAATGAGTTGTGAAGGAGCTGGGAGGGAGCTGTGAGAAGAGCTGGGAAGGAACTGAGAAGGAGCTGAGGATCAGCTTTGAAGGAGAAAAGGGATCCCGTCAGGGGTTAGGCTGGGGACAGGGCTTAATCATTAGCACTTCCCGCTGAATTTCATTAGGCCAGCTGGATCAAGCTGAACACAGAGGCCCAAAAGCCAAGTGGCAATGGTTTTGAAATTCGGTATATTTAAGTCTTTGATTAGGGACTAAAACATAAAATAAATTGGGAAAGAAAAAATTAAAGAAATATACGAAAAATAATTATTTTCCCAGGGATTACAACATAGCACAAATAAAGGTAGAAAATATTGAAAATCTAGAGACATTTTAGGTTTAAAAAAATGTCTAGAAATTAGGATAGAAAATCAATACAAAATCACGGTTTCAAAATATCAAGAAAAGTAAAAAAAAACAGGAAAACTAAGGTGTAAACCTTATCCTGTAACCTAATTTATATTTAAGTATACAGTGTACATAATAAAAAAATAAATAAGGTTTAAAAAATATCAGAAATTAGTAATGAAATATAATAACAAATAGTAAAAAATATCAGAAATTGTGGTAGAAAATTCATAAAAAGATTAAAAAACTTAATACAATTTAGGGTTTGAAAAATAACAGAAATTTGATAAAAACAAATAAGAGAACGAATGCTATTTTGGTTTAAAAAAATGTGAGGAAATTAGAATGAAAAGTTATTAAAAATTAGGAAAACTAAATACATTTTAAGCTTTGAAAATCAGAAGGAATTAGGAATAAAAAATTATAAAAAGTAGAAAAATTAAATACATTTAAGAAATAATAGAAAATATGATTGGAAATCATGCAATAATGGAAAAAATAAATACATTTTAATATTCTGAAATTATATTTATTACGAAATGTATAAAGTAAAAAGTTAATTGAGTTAGAACAACTTCCTCTTTTAATTAATAACGAAATTTTTGCAAATATCTTTAAAAATAAAAAAAAATTATAAGTGGATTTATGAGGGATTTATATACATAATAAAAAATATATATAGGTATAGAATATATTTAACAAATATATGCCCTACATTTCAAAGTATAATTAGTAAATTAAAACCCGGAAGCAGCTTCTTTACCATTTTTTCTCGCCCAACCAACAAAAGTAGATCACTAATCTCCCTTCTGCTGCTGCTACTTACTTGAAAAATCCAACGATCAGAGCAACACCAATCCCAACACCAACTTGGAAACTCAAAAACTGAAGAACCTAAAAAATAAAACCAAAGAAAAGAGGAAACCCAATGGGACACCCAACAACGCGATACAACTTTGGTGGACAATCGCTTAATGGCTCGCCTGCGAAACATGAAAAAATACTCAAGTGTTATCGATTAATGTCCAAGTCTAGCGGCTACCGAACGAGCGGCAGTCCAGTGGAGAACTGGGAATCCAGAGAACAGGGAACCCAGAGAAACCAGGGAACCCAAAGAACCCAGAGAACCCTCTACCCAGAATACAGAACCCAAAACCCAAACCCGAATCCCAATCCAAAATCGAAAGAGGCTGCCAGTTGGAAACCCGCTTGGCAGCGGCTGCTCAGCCAAAACTCAAACTCAGTGGCTAAATGGACGACAACAACTTGAACGACAACGAACGACAACGTCGGGAGCTGTGTGTGTTGTTGGTTCTTTATTATGATTATTCGCCTTTTTAATAAAGAAGAACAAAAGGCGCCGACAAATATGGCAAAGCGGCGACAACGGCTGAGCGGGGCTGCAAAAAAAAAAAAAGAAAGAAAAGTGCGGGTCCAAAAAACTCACGGGGGAGAGGAGCAAGGTGAGCTCGAGAGGGAGCTGAGTGGCTGAGTGGTAAAAAAACACTGGGAAAAATAATATAGAATATGTCAGCTTTTTAAAAAGATATCAATCTCCAACAGAGATTATTTAAAAGTTAATTTTTTCTTGTCTTCTTAGAAAATTTTTTAAAAAGAACTTTTTCTTAAAGTATTTCCTTGGAAGGGTCTTCCATAATCTTTGTTTTATACCTTTAAATTCTTACAAATATTTTTAAATGAAAGATATTTTTTTTCCCAGTGCCTTTGAGAGTTGATTGCGGCATTTGGATGGTGCTAATGTCATCGAGCGTTGAACACCTTTATCAGTGTTGCATTGAAATGCACACACGCATGCGCCGGCAGTTGCTGGCTTTCAGTGGCCAGTTGCCAGTTGCCGGTTGCCGGTTGCCGGTTGCCAGTTGCATGTTGCATGCAACACTATGCGGCCTGCTGCCTGCTGCTGCTTCTGCTGCTGCTGCTACTTCTCCTTATCGCAGCAAATAGTTGGCCAAACCCGATCCCAGCCGCCTCAGTGGTGGGTCGCCATCGCCATTCAATTTATTAGCTGCAATAAAACGCAAATCATCGAGCACAGCCTTAGCTCCTTTTTTTTTTTATTCAGTCTCCCCCCATTTCCACTTTTCCAGCGATCGGTCGGCATCGGCAAAGTGTTGAAATCATTTGAAATATTTGTCATTCGCGATAGGAGACGGTTCGGGATCGCTGGATCTGGTAGCTCAGCCGACCATTAGCTGCGTTTCGTTTTTATTTTCATTTTTATTTTTTATCTACGGCCCGGCGAGCAGCTCACCATAACTCGGCTCATTTATAAGCAAGCGGCGGCGGCGGACTTCACATAGACCCGGCTCTTGAGCAGCTGGAAATTTATAGCCCTCTGTCGCGGAACGGTTAGGGCTATCGATAGTTAGTCAAGTTGCATTTTAGAGCCGCCAGAACTTAGAAATACTTGTGTGAGGATTTCGTGATATTGTTATTCGGG
>VNJU01007944.1:0-16495 GCA_008042675.1 Drosophila seguyi
AATCTCCGCCTGGAAAAGCAACCCGAGTTGGTTCAGTTCTACTTCTACAAGTTGGTGGATGCCCTCAAGAGGGTCAAGTATTCCGGCCGGATTCCCAGCTTATTCGAGTTCCAGCAGCAGTTCCTTACTAAGGCTTTTTATGGTAAGTGTGTAGGAATAGGATCTATATCTGTCATTAAAACACTTTCTTTCCAGCTGTTTTCTCGTCATTGATATTTGAGCCCTCAATGGTTTATAACGGCAAAGAGGAGGCATCCATGGAGCAGGTCCTATCAAAGAGCGAGAAGGGAATGAGGTTCAAGGATGATGTCTACCAGTCGGAGAGCATTCAGAAGAAAATGCATCTCACGTTACCGTTCCTAGATCATTTGGGTTTGCTGGACGAAATGTAAAATAAAATCATTAATGGAAGGGGAATATTAAATATTATTCTGATTGAAATAAAGCCGAAGAAATGTACATATATATGTATCCTTAGTATTAATGGGCTTTAATTTGTAACGCTGTTCGTTAATATTTGTTAGAGGTTTGGAATGTATAAACATATTTGATATGAACTTGGTTATAGCTATTACTTTTGGTATTTTAATGGAATGTAAGCATTATGTTGCAATTAAAACAATGCTCAAATACTTTCGATTATTATTTGGACATGCTACTTCCCATAGGAAACAATGGCAATCTTCTGTGCCTTTCCAAGTGAACTTATATATATTCACAGTTATAGATAAGCAGCTAGACATGCAAATGCCACGTCAACCACTTTAAAATAAAAGCTTTTAAAGTACAAAATCCACCTACGCAATCTGTGCACTCGCTTACAATTACTCGGTTTGGGATACGCATTACTTAAACGAACATTTATGATTCCTAAGCTGAAGGGCTTAGTGCCTTAATCTAGTTAAATCCCAAGATAAACCAGCGACGGGAGTCTCAATATTAGCTTAGTGCTACCTCTTGCTGATGGGTTTGTTCTGGTGAGTATTAGAATGTAGAATTTTTACATCTTTACAAGAAAGAAAAAAATATATAAAGTATTAGGTGTTAGCTTATTTTTCCTATAATTTTGACATGCAAGAAAATTGATACGAATTAATATAGCTAAAAGGAAATTCGTTTATAAATATGCATTGGATTATTTAGATGTTTCAAAATCTTTTACCCTAAATTTAATTAACCAGCTTAACTTTATATTTTAAAGGAACTGTTCTAGCTAAAATTAATAAGTTAAATCATATAAGCTACTTTTTGTTAACCTACTGACGTGTATCTGAATATTTTCTTTCTATTTGTTCTCGGCAAGACTGGTAAGCTTTTCAATTGCCGGCAATTATGGGTTTAGATGGGATTGCTTTTAGCACAAGCTATCAGAATCATGCACATCTTGCCATCGTATAAAAAGAACATGTCGCCGGCGTCAGATTGTCACACAGAAAAGTAAACCCTTGAACTGCGGTTAGCATCATATCATGCCGGAGAAACTCACCCACAATGCGCCTGCTTGGCTCACCGAGGAATACGTGGAGAAGAAGCTGCGGGTCTACTTCAAGGATGAATCCCTGAATGTGGAACAACTTAAAATCAAGCCCGCCAGCGGCAATGGGGAGAACTACGCCAGTGTAATGACCCGAATTAATGTGGAATATACCACAAAGGACTCGAAGGTCAGGCAGCCTGCAACATTCCTGGTGAAAACCACATTCGCTGACAAGGATCCGGCCTCTAACTTACTCTCGGAGTACGGAATCTACACTCGAGAAATGGATATGTATGAGAAGATCCTGCCCCACCTTGCTGATATGGTTAGGAAGGATATCGGTGATTCCCGGAAAATATTTGCGGGCACTGTAAATGTGGATCGTGCAAAGGACTCCATCATCTTTGAGGATCTATCTCTGGAGGAGTATAAGATGGCCTGCCGTATAAAGAAACTGGACCTAGAGCATACCTATCTTGTACTTGAAAAGCTGGCCAGTTTCCATGCCGCAGGAGCAGCTCTGGCCGAGCGTCAACCCGGTATCTTTGAGAATAACTATGATCGAGGATTCTTCAACAAACACACCCGAAGCTACGAACACATCATGACGGTCCTCCTACAGGCTCTGTCCCGATCTTTAGAGTTGAATCCGGATCTCAAGCAACGTTATCAAGCGAAGATCGATCGAATGGTGAATCATGTGATGGACTATGGCGAACGATCGGTATCCATTAAGCCGGGAGATTTTGTGACTCTGGCCCATGGCGATCTGTGGACCACCAATGTCATGTTCCAGTACGACGGAAAGGGTCATCCCATCAATGCTATCTTCATCGACTTTCAGTTCAGCGTGTGGAACTCTCCGGTCATTGATCTGCACTACTTTTTCTCCACTTCGATTCAAGAGGAACTCCGTCTACAGCATCAGCCCGAAATGGTTCAATTCTATTATCACCAGCTAGTGGAAGCCCTGAAAAAGTTGGGGTATTCAGGACACGTTCCAAGTTTGTTTGAGTTCCAACAACAGTTCCGGGTCAAAGCTTTCTACGGTAAATAAAAAATAAATTACACTTTAGGACTAATATTAATAAATATTTTTTACAGCTGCATTTGCCACCCTGATTTTCGGACCTCTCATGGTTTACAATGGCAACGAAGAGGCCTCCATTGAGCAGATAATATCTGAGAGCGAGAAAGGAATTCGATTCAAGGACTCACTTTATCAATCGGAGTATATGCAAAATGTACTAAATTCTGCATTGCCGTTTCTTGATCAGTTTGGATTGTTAGATGAAATGTAACATCTTAAATAATCTTTAATAAATGTTGTTGATAAATGAAAATGTTTTTTTTTATTTAAATGTACAAAATACACGATTATACAATCTATCCTTAATTTATTAAAACTCCCTTTATAGTAGAATTTTTGGCAAGGGTCGTTACTGTAAAGGCTTTGCTTGAGGTTGTATTTATTAAATTAGCAAAGTCTTTTAAATCGTGTTTAAAAGAAAGTACAACAAAAATTAAATAATTAGTTTTATAAACATGAATTTATTTATTAAGCTATACCTGGTATTTCTTTTGTTGTATATATACAAATATTTAATTTCCTTTAATTTTCCTGGGTTTGAAATGTCTAGGTAAAGCCATGTCGATGCTAATAGGTTAATATCTTTTTTAATTCCAAACCTTACTCTTATTTTTCATAGTCGAGTACCGTGGCTTTATTGATTTGTTCCATATATTCATGGAAAAATGTCCATAACTTTTTAAGGTTGTTATACTTCGAGTTGGTTTTCGTGTGGACACAATGTCCCACTTAAACTGTATTTCCCTTTTACATTACATTTAAATCTAAAGAAAACTTAATTGTTTTAAATATGTTTTACATTTTATAAATTTAATTTACCTCAAAATTATAAAAATATATTCGCGAAAAAAACTCAAAACTATCCATGCACCTGGTATATAAACTCAAAAAATGCGTTTTAAATATGGGTTGAGACTGGTAAATGTTTTTAATGTTATTTTCAGGTAAGTTAACTATTATAGTTAATTAGAAAGTCCAGCAAATGCCACGTCAGCCTTTGAAATATAAAAGCTTATAAGAGTACAGCATCCACCTCCTCAATCTGTCCACTCGACTTTAATTGTTCGGTTTGGGACACGTTTCACTCAAGCGAATATTTACGATTTCATAAAGTGTAAAAACTAATTAAGTAATTCCCTAGTTAAACAAATGCCGGGGGTCTCAATGTTTGCTCAGTGCTACCTATTTGACAAGGGTATGCTCAGTTCAGTTAGGGACTTGAAAGCTCTCTCAAACTTAACAAAAAGAGCTAAAAAATTCACCTATTTTGTAATATAATAAATGAAAAATACATGTTAATAATATAGATAAAAAATTAAGAAAAATAAAAAGCAAAGTTCGCTTAAAAATAATAATTTATTAATAATATTGTTAGCAAAATATATGTTTTTGCATCATCTAATTGAATTATTATTATTTAATTTTTAGTTGAATTATTATAATTATTAATTATTACTTTTTTTTTTAAGAGACGTGTCCCAATTTAGTAAGGCCCTAAAAAATGCCATATAAAAATCTTAGTTATCTTAGCTGACGTGTCCTCAGATCGCTTTCTCGTATTTGCTTTTGACTTGTAAGCTTCTCAATTGCTGGCGATTAAGGGGTTAGATGGGTTACCAAGTCAGCAGAAGCCTTTCACAATCATACATGCTGTATAAAAGAGCTGTGTTGCCCACACAGAACCGTCAAACAACCAAGTAAACCCCACAGCTGCACATTATGCCGGAAACCCTCACCCACAAGGCGCCTGTTTGGCTCACCGAGGAATACGTGAAGAAGAAGCTGCGCGTCTACCTCAAGGATGAGTCCCTGAACGTGGAACGTCTTGAGATCAAGCCGGCCATCGGCAATGGGGAGAACTACGCCAGCGTGATGACCCGTATTAATGTGGAATATACCACAAAGGACTCGAAGGTCAGGCAGCCTGCCACATTCCTGGTGAAAACCACCTTAGCCGACAAGGATCCGGCCTCTGACTTGTTTTCGGAGTACGGTATCTACACCCGAGAAATGGACATGTACAAGCAGATCCTGCCCAACCTGGCGGACTTGGTAACGGGGGGTATCGGGGATTCTCGGAAGATGTTTGCTGGCACTGTAGATGTGGATCGGGCAAGAAACTCAATTATCTTTGAGGACCTTTCCCTGGAGGATTATAAGGTAGCCTGCCGACTAAAAAAACTGGACCTAGAGCACACCCATCTGGTTCTGGAAAAGTTGGCCTGTTTCCATGCCTCCGGAGCAGCTCTGGCGGAGCGTCAACCCGGTATCTTTGAGAAGAACTACGATCGAGGATTCTTCAACAAACACACTCGAGGCTACGAACATATCATGACGTCTCTTCTAAAAGCTTTGTCCCGCTCTTTAGAGTTGAATCCAAATTTAAAAAAGCGGTATCAGTCAAAGATCGATGGCCTAATGAATCGTGTGATGGATTACGGAGAGCAATCGGTGTCTATTAACCCGGGAGATTTTGTGACTCTGGTCCATGGCGATCTGTGGACCACCAATGTCATGTTCCAGTACGACGGAAAGGGTCATCCCATCAATGCTATCTTCATCGACTTTCAGTTCAGCGTGTGGAACTCTCCCGCCATTGATCTGCACTACTTCTTCTCCACTTCGATCCAAGAGGATCTCCGTCTGCAGCATCAGCCAGCCTTGGTGCAGTTCTATTATAACAAGTTAGTGGAGGCTCTAAAGAAGCTAAGGTTCTTAGGCCATATTCCTACTTTGTTTGAATTCCAACAGCAGTTTCGCGCCAAAGCTTTTTACGGTGAGTACATGGAAATTGTTAACTTAGAGCAGCTTTTAATAAGTCTTTTCCGGCAGCTGCATTTGCTTCCTTGGTTTTCGCACCCACCATGGTGTACACCGGCAAGGAGGAGGCGTCCGTAGAGCAAATCATATCTACGAGCGAGAAGGGATTAAGGTTCAAGGACGCATTATATCAATCGGAGTATATGCAAAAGATACTTCTCTCCACACTGCCGTTTCTTGATCAGTTTGGATTGCTAGATGAAATGTAAAATCTTTAAGCAATAGCTTTTCATTAATATGATTTGAAGTACTATAATCAATAGCTTTTATTTTATGAATATGCAATAAAAGAGAATCAATCACTCATCTGTTTCCGACTTTAAGTGCTGATTCTCTATCAGTTGGAAGCGAAAGATACTTGCAATATTTTCCTTATCAAAATACTGAGGAGGCTATAAAAACTGTACACCTGTGATGAGGAAAGGCAGTTAGTAGAACGCTACTGATCGTACAATGTCCCCGGAAAGCAACCTCAAACCGCATCCAGCTCCTGCTTGGCTCACCACGGAGTACGTGGAGAGTAAGCTGCGTATCTATTTCAGGGATGACTCCCTCAAGGTGAAGGATCTGCGCATCAAGCCGGCAATTGGCAACGGGGAGAACTATGCCAGTGTGATGACGCGTATCAATGTAGAGTACACCACCCATGCTTCAAAGGACAAGCAATCCACTAGGTTTCTGGTGAAGACCACGTTTGCCGACAAGGACCCTGCCGCCTGCGTGCTCATGAGCTATGGTGTTTATACCAGGGAGATGGACATGTACGAGCGGATCCTCCCAAAGCTGGCTGTTTTGGTAAGGAATGAACTAGGCGATTCTCGGAAATTATTTGCGGCCACAGTGAATGTGGATCGTACAAGGGACTCGATCATTTTCGAGGATCTGTCGCTAGAGGAGTATAGGGTGGCTTGTAGGCTGAAGAAGTTGGACCTGGAGCACACTCACCTGGTTCTTGAGAAGCTGGCTAGTTTCCATGCCGCCGGAGCCGCTCTGGCTGAGCGTCAGCCCAAGATCTTTGCAGATAACTATGATCGTGGATTCTATAACAAATACACTCGTGGGTATGAGCCCATTATGAAAAACTTACTTCAGGCCCTGTCCCGTTCCCTGGAATTGGATCAGGTACTTAAGCAACGTTATCAAGCGAAGATTGATCGGTTGGTTGATCGTGTTATGGATTATGGCGAGCAATCAACGTCAATTAATTCCGGAGACTTTGTGACATTGATTCACGGCGATATCTGGACCACCAATATGATGTTCCAGTACGATGCAGAGGGTCATCCCTCGAATGCCATTTTCATTGACTTCCAGTTTACCGTGTGGAACTCTCCGGCCATCGATCTGCACTACTTCTTCTCGACCTCGATACACGATAATCTCCGCCTGGAAAAGCAACCCGAGTTGGTTCAGTTCTACTTCTACAAGTTGGTGGATGCCCTCAAGAAGGTCAAGTACTCTGGCAGGATTCCCAGCTTATTTGAGTTCCAGCAGCAGTTTCGTACGAAGGCATTTTATGGTAAAGTACAGTTTATGGTGCATTTGATATTTTATTGATATTCTTTCTTCCAGCTGCCTTTGCATCACTTATTTTTGAACCAACAATGGTGTACAACGGCCAGGAGGAGGCGTCCATGCAGCAGATCCTGTCCCCATCCGACAAGGGAATGCGTTTCAAGAACGATGTTTATCAGTCAGAGGAAATGAGAAG
This sequence comes from Drosophila seguyi, assembly GCA_008042675.1. Lineage (NCBI taxonomy): Eukaryota > Metazoa > Arthropoda > Insecta > Diptera > Drosophilidae > Drosophila > Drosophila seguyi. The sequence goes on from VNJU01007944.1 coordinate 7,099, forward strand.
GAAGTTGCATCACACATTGCCCTTTCTAGATCATTTGGGATTACTAGATGAATTGTAAATAAACATTACAGTAAAAAATAATAGTTTTTTTTCTATATTAATTAATTTGTTTGATTTTATTAAAAACTTAACAGTCGTGGGCCACATTGCGTATATGTAATTTAAATTATTTTGAAAACGATATCTTTTACTGCCAGTTTTCTTTTACAAATAATTAAATTTTTTTGGTGATAATTAATAGATAAACGTATAAGCATAATAAACAAATAAATGTATACATTATGTACATGAATAATAAAGTCTTTATTTCGTTCAAAGGCAGTTCTTACGAGCACTGAATTATTAGTTTTAGTGCGAAAAGTCAACAATACAATTTTTTTGTATGTAAATATGTGACATGAAATTAGCAAAGACTGATAAGGTGAAAAATCTCGCTTAAAAATTTTAGATCTCACATCGCGATGATACACTTCTTAGATTATAATAAATTAATTAATTTTTTTTTAACGACAACAACGAAGGAATGATAAGACAATATTTAATTTAAAAATATTTTTAAATATTAATTGAATATTGACTTTTCTGTAAGTTGGGGACTGCACATAATATCGAAATATCTAAAAATAGATATTTCAACATTAGTTACTAATATGTCTAAGGATGTGGGAAATAAATAAATGAACTTATGTATGTCAGATAATTTTTTGATAATATCGGTAATAGAGCTTTATATTTTGATATTTTTTAGATATGATATAAAACGTGATATTTTGTAGGTATACCTTATCAAACTGTTCATCTCCTTAAACATGGTTCCTACTCTAAACTTTTATTTAAAACAAAAAAAAAAACCGTTTCGTAGAATAAAATAACAGTACTTAACATTTCAACAGTTTCCAAGAATTAGAATTAATTTCTCATTAAACGCAAGTTGACTTGCATAAACAATAGCAGCAAATGTGCATTGCTATAAATTTATTTGTTCATTCGGCTAGACTCGAGTGTTGTTTGCGCAAGATACTGGCACTGCACTTATCGTGTGCACCCAAGGCTATATAAAAGCGAGAGACCCAGGTTGTGGCACTACAGAAAAAAAACCAGCGAGCTAAGGTTAAGACCATGGCCGAGGAGACCCCCACACACAAGACCCATCCGTCGCCTGCCTGGCTCACCTCGGACTATGTTCAGGATAAGCTGCGTGTCTACTTCAAGGACAAATCCCTCAAATTGGAGACTTTAGCCGTGAAGCCGGCCATCGCCAATGGTGGAAACTACGGCAGTGTGATGACCCGCATCAATGTGGAGTACACCACAAATGCGTCGAAGGAGAAGCAGACCACCACTTTTCTTTCGAAGACCACGTTTGCGGACAAGGATCCCGCTGGGGATGTGCTCATCCACTATGGCGTGTACACTCGAGAAATGGATATATACGAACTGATCTTGCCCGAACTGGCTGAACTGGTTAGGAATGAGCTGAACGATCCGAGGAAGATGTTTGCCGCCACCATGAACGTAGACCGCGAACGGGACTCCATTATCTTCGAGGACATGTCGCTGGACCACTACACGGTGGCCGATCGTCGCAAGAAATTGGATCTGGAACACACGCACCTAGTGCTCGAGAAACTGGCCAAGTTCCATGCAGCTGGAGCAGTTCTTGCAGAACGGCAGCCAGGGATCTTTGCGAAGAACTATGATCGTGGTTTCTTCAACAAACATACACGTGCCTATGGACCCATCATGACGAACCTCCTGGAGGCTTTGGCGCGATCTCTTAGCTCGGATCCGGATCTGGGTCAGCGCTATAAGGCCAAGATCGATCGGCTTGTGGAACGTTTGCTGGACTATGGAGAGCGATCTACATCTATCAATCCGGGAGACTTTGTCACCCTGGCTCATGGAGATCTCTGGACCACAAATTTCATGTTCCAGTATGATCCAAAGGATAATCACCCCACCAATGCCATCTTTATTGACTTCCAGTTCAGCGTGTGGAACTCCCCGGCCATTGATCTCCACTACTTCTTTATGACCTCGCTGCAGGATAATCTCCGGCTGGATCGGCAGACGGAGCTGGTGCAGTTCTATTACTATAAGCTGGTGGAGGCTCTCAGGAAGTTGAAGTTCTCGGGCAGGATTCCCAGTTTGTTTGAGTTCCAATTGCAGTTCCGTGCCAGGGGATTCTATGGTGAGTGCATGGAGTTCGTTGACTCCCCAAATATGTATTTAAAATCCCATTTTTATCCATAGCTGTGTTCTGTTCTCTGATATTTGAGCCCGTGATGCAGTACGATGGCAAGGAGGATGCCTCCATTGAGCAGGTTCTGTCTAGCTCCGCGAGTGGAATGCGGTTCAAGGACTCCGTGTATGAGTCCAAGGCAATCAAAAAAAAATTGGGCATCATTCTGCCTTTCCTTGATCAGTTGGGCCTACTCGATGATATGTGAAAAGTGTGTCAATATTTAAGTAAACAAAATGTTGTATTAGAAGTTAAGCTAGTTAAAAAACAGTCAATTCAAAATGTATATATTTTCTGGGAATTCCAACTATCAGCCGCTTTTGTTTGGACAAGGTTTGAAGTAAACTGAAAGTGCTTTGATAGCGAAACATTTCTAGTGCTGCAGTTACCCATGTCGTAGCCTTATTCCGTTCGATATCAGTGGAATAGTGTTAGTAATTATTTTGTGGGCCATAACTGACCTTTTCGCCGGAAAAAGGCATTGTACTTGACTGATACCAGAAGTTTTTGCACTTCACTTTGACGGAGATAGTGCTGAGCTCAGGAAAAAAGCAATAATAAAAATCTCTGATGCCGTCGTAACACCGAAACGCAAAAAAACACAGCTGTCTGGAGAAAAAAAGCTGGCTTTTACAGCGGGCTATAAACTAATAAACAAAAAGTGTTCTAAAAAGCACCAGATGCTGGTAAATACTATATATGTAGTATTTGTTTAGAAAATATAACCCTTGTCGTTAGCTGAGCATGTTAAATAAATGAAACACGTTTAGTCATTTCAGTGGGACGCTTGAAAAAAAATGTATTAAATATATATAAGGGCAGATTTTCACTTTTGTGTTTTCAAATGTACTCCGCCATTGAGTATAACAAATATTGTGCTTCCCTTATTTGATCATTTGAAATTTTAAAATTATTTTCAAGTCGCATCAAAACGACATAAAGCTGAATTAAATTGCTTTTAACATTAAGAGAAAACAATTATTAATTCAGAATTTCACGAAAATTAACTTAATTTTATATCTGAATCAAACAGCTTATGGATAAAGGAGAAGTCTGTGCCTTCCGTTCAGTCGGTGACATCTAGAAGACCGATCCTGTCGAAGCGTGGCAACATGATTTTGAGATTTTCCTGCAGCTTCTTGTTGCTGTACAGCGTTTTTCGGAAGTTATTTCCTCGCTCATCGTCTTTTACCAAGGCATTGAAATCAGCGTCTTCTGTCTGATCGTTGGTCATAACGGCCTGGCAGGTTAGGGATATTGCGACGGCTAACGGGGACAAAATACAAACAAAAAGATTAAATATTTTCTATTGTTGATTAGTTGGTGAAAAGTTTTCTTACCAAAGAACCGACCCTTCTCCAGCTGCAAGACGAGCTGTCGCAGCGTGGGCGTGTATCCTCCAAATTTGAGATCCTTTAGCGTCTCCACCAGCACCGAATGGTAATACTGGATCAGTGCCTCCTGTTGCTCATACCGAATTTCGGGTTGCACCGACGAGTTGAAGAAGTAGTGCATGTCTACCGCCGGCGAGGACCAAGTGCAAAACTGGAAGTCGATGAGGATCATGTCCAGGAGCTCCTTTTTTTCACCGTAGCGAGTCATCACGTTGTTGACCCAGAAATCGCCGTGCACCAGGGTGTTGAACTCACCAGGCTGGGGATCGTAGACCCGCGTGGAGTACTCCATCACTCGTTTTCGCATCTCCCTCAGCTTCTGCGCGTAGTAATCCCCCAGCTCGGGACAAGTGGCTGCAAAGTCCGCTGCAACATCACATAAATTTTCGAACAAGGGTGCAAATCCGTTTGTATGACGGTTGAAGATGCCGTGATCAAATTTAGTTAGAATCCCGGGCTTTCTCTCATTTAGTACAGCGGCGGCAGCATGCATCTTGGCCAGCTTACGGAGTGCCAGGCGAGTGTGTTCCAGATCAAATCCTATGAGACGATCGGCCACCACATGCTTGCTCACAGCCAGATCCTCGAAAATGATGGCGTCGCGCTCGTAATCCACATGCAAAGTGGTGGCGAAGAGCTTCTCCGGATTGCTAGTCTCTCCGATGAGGGCGCTCAGCTGGGGCAGTACCTTGTCGTACATTAGCATCTCCGTAGTGCTGGCCTGGTACTTGGAGAATATGCTGAAGGCAAACGGATCATTCTCATACGTGGTCTTCACAATATAATATTCAATTTCTGCAGTTTTGGCGGACGATCTCAAAAAGGAAACCTTGACGCGGGTCATAACACTGGCATAGTTGTCTCCCTTGGCGGTGGCGGGCTTGATATCCAGCTCGGTGATCCTCAGGCCAGGGTCCTTCTTAAAATTTCGCAGCAGGGGCTCCAGGTAGGATTCATCCAGCCAAACGGGCGCCGGATGGAAGTCTTTAGTCTCTTGCTCTTTACTCTGTTCCACCATGATGTTCACTTGAGTTCTGGATCGCAGCTTTCCGCAGGACGCCTTATTTATAGTCGAACAGGGGCTACAATCTCTGTGTCGACGCCAGATTCCACATTATGGTAGCCGTAAAGCAACCAGACGTAGCAATTGTATACGTAGAGGTTCGCGAGCACGCGAATTGTATCTGAAAGTATATCTGGGAGCCGCATCAGATATAGAAAGCGCTCAGAGGCGTGTGAGATAGCGCCGAACACACTCTATATGTTATGATGTAAGTGTGCCTGCTGTAAATCAAGCAAAAAATGTGCTGACGTGGCGTTTAAAGAGCTCTCTCGTTCACGCGCCAAATTAATCTTAATTTGCAAGCCGCCCGTTATTTTGCATAACGAAGCCCCCAACAAACACAGATAGATACCAGTGTTTCACTTGTTTGCGAATCAATTCTCTGACTTACAGTTGCGCTGATTGTGATCTTGAATTTCACAAGGATTTTTAAAATAGAAAGAACCAGAACAAAAGTAAATAAGGAACTCTGATTGTGCGCTAGGGAGATAATACTGTGGCTAGTTCCCTGCATACTTCCAGGGGCAAGCAATTAGCGTATTATCAGCAATCTCTTAAGATTTTTAAACAAACGATTAGGTTGGTTATTACTACCTTAATTAAATAAGGACTAATACTATAAGGACTTTATGTACTGCAGACTTTTAGGCAAGGAAAAAAAATACTTTCTTAGGCAGTTTTTAAACGATATAAATACATACAAACAATTGAAAATTGTAATATTTATGTTTGCTTAAAGTTATATACTAAAGCAACGGGAGGGTGCACCCAAAAGTGCAATATATTAACGCAAATTCCATAGAATATGTTATACAAATATAAAACAGCTTGCTGAGAAAACTAAATCATTAATATTTATGTGAGTGCAACACTGCGTATAAGTGATGCATTTTAAATAAAACTTCCGGAGACAAACCTATATTTTGCTACAGTTGCATATCTCATACTTTTGAGTTACAATAAATAAAAGGGTACTAACCCTAGACACTTATATGCATATCTTTATTAAGACTTTAAGTTCTATGAAAAAATATAATTCGAGAGTTAATTCGATCAATGCCCTATTTAATAAATTTATTAATTACAATTTAAAGTAATACATTTAAAAAATAATATAATTTCCAAAAAAAATAAAATAATAAAGAAAATATATGATAATATATGTATTTTCTCAGATAAACTTCATAAATGGATATTTCTGTGCGGACAACAAGGCGGATGAGTGATGCATTTCTATAAATTGTGTGTATAAAGCCGATGAAATATTAAAATGTTCAACTTGCTGCTTGAACTGATGCAAACTGGGTATAAGATTCTCTCTGTAGTCGAGCTTCTTCAGGAAAGTGTTGGAAAAATTAGGAAGATTCATATTTTTAATATTAATTTTAAGCCGCACTAAAACGACGTTTTCCTTAAGAGCCATGAATAGCGAAAAGCTATTTAAATTTAATTGATATTTATTTAAAAAGAAAAGTGGGGTTCTCGAAAATTAGCTTAATTTTATATAATCATACTCTTTTGTATTTTTAAGCTTGAACAATTATTCTATATGAAGGTTATGGATAAAGGAAAAGCATGTGACTTCCTTTTCAGTCGGTGGCATCTAGAAGGCCGCTCCTGTCGAAGCGTGGCAACATGAATTTGAGATTTTCCTGCAGCCTCTTGTTATGGTAAAGTACTTTTCTGAAGTTCCTTCCACGCTCGTCGTCCTTCATCAAGGCATTGAAATCGGCGTCTTCTGTCTGATCGTTGGTTAATATGGCCTGGCAGGATAGGCAGACGGCGACGGCTGGCAAAATACAAAGAAAGCATTTAAGCATATTTTATTGTTGATCATTTCGTAAAAAGATTTCTTACCAAAGAACCGACCCTTTTCCAGCTGCAAGACGAGCTGTCGCAGCGTAGGCGTGTATCCGCCAAATTTGAGATCCTTTAGCGTCTCCACCAGCACCGAGTGGTAATACTGGATCAGTGCCTCCTGTTGCTCGTATCGAATTTTTGCTTGCACTGAAGTATTGAAGAAGTAGTGCAGGTCCACGGCCGGCGAGGACCAACTGCAGAACTGGAAGTCGATGAGGATCATGTCCAGGAGCTCCTTCTTTTCACCGTAGCGCGTCATCATGTTGTTGACCCAAAAATCGCCGTGCACCAGGGTGTTGAACTCACCCGGCTGGGGATCGTAGACCCGCGTGGAGTACTCCATCACTCGCTTTCGCATCTCCCTCAGCTTCCGCGCGTAGTAATCCCCCAGCTCGGGACAAGTGGCTGCAAAGTCCGCTGCCACATCACACAAGTTTTCAAAGAAGGGTGCAAATCCGTTCGTGTGACGATTAAATATCCCGTGATCAAATTTGTTCACTATTCCGGGCTTTCGTTCATTTAGGACAGCGGCGGCAGCATGCATCTTGGCCAGCTTACGGAGTGCCATGCGAGTGTGTTCCATATCGAGACCAATGAGACGATCGGCCACTACATGCTTGCTCACAGCCAGATCCTCGAAAATGATGGCGTCGCGTTCGTAGTCCACATGCAAAGTGGTAGCGAAGAGCTTCTCCGGATGGGGAGTCTCTCCGATAAGGGCGCTTAGCTGGGGCAGCACCTTGTCGTACATTAGCATCTCCGTAGTGCTGGTCTGGTACTTGGAGAATATGCCCGAGGCAAACGGATCATTCTCGTAGGTGGTCTTCACAATATAATATTCAATTTCCGGAGTTTTTGCAGACGATCTCAAGAAGAAAACCTTGACGCGGGTCATAACACTGGCATAGTTATCTCCCTTGGCGGTGGCGGGCTTGATATCCAGCTCGGTGATCCTCAGACCAGGGTCCTTCTTTAAATCTCTCAGCAGGGGCTCCAGGTAGGACTCATCCAGCCAAACGGGCGCCGGATGGAAGTCTTTAGTCTCTTGCTCTTTGCCTTGTTCCACCATGATGTTCTGATGTTCCATAAGTTCTGGATCGCAACTTTCTGCTGGACGTGTCATTTATAGGCGAACAGGGGCCACAATCTTTATGTCGTAGCCAGATTCCATAGTATGGTAGCCATAAAGTAGCTCGACTCAGACAATTACGTAGCAATTGTATACGTAGAGGTTCGCGAGCACGCGAATTGTATCTGAAAGTATATCTGGGAGCCGCATCAGATATAGAAAGCGCTCAGAGGCGTGTGAGATAGCGCTGGACACACTATATATGATATGATGTAAGTGTGCCTGCCGTAAATCATACAAAAATGTGCTGACTTGGCGCTTAAAGAGCACTCTCTTTCACGCGCCAAATTAATCTGCCTTCGCAAGCCATAAATCCGTCCGTTGATTTGCATAACAAAGCCCCAGAAATCACAGATAGATTTGTGTATTTCACTTGTTTGCGGATCTATTCTCAGACTTGCAGTTAAGTAGATTATTTCTGGACTAGCAAGATTGCAAGTAATGTTAGGAAAAGGGTTTTTGAATTTCACAAGGATTTGTGGAATAGAAAGAACCAGAAAAAGAACAAAGACGGAACTCTGATTGGGAGTTAGGAAGATAATACGGTGGCTAGGCTCCTGCATACTTGCAGGGGCGAGCAATAAGCGTCTTATCAGCAATCTCTTTAAGATTTTGAAATAAACGAAAAGGTACACGTTTAGGTACACCTAAAATTAAAAAATGGACAACAATTATAAGGACATTATGTGCTGCAGACTTTTGGGCAAGAAGAAAAAGGTTTTCTAATGTAGTTCTTGAGCAAAACACATACATGCAAACAAGCTGAAAAGTTTAATATTCATAATGCTGAAGAAAATTCCATAGAATATACTATATATACAAAATAAAATAATTTTTGCATATGAGTAACAAATATTAGTTTAAATTTTAGGGACAATCCTATTTTTGGTTGCAACAAAGACTTCAAGTTCTAATAAAAAATTCAAATATATGTTTTTTATGCCTTAATTCAATCAACTAATTCAATATATTCCCAAAAAAATAATACAGATAAAATAAAAATAAATTTTTTCTGATAAACTTTATTAATGGATATTTTGGCGTATAAGTGATGGATTTGTATAAATGCTGTGTATAAAGCCCATGAATAATAAAATTAATAGAAAAATATGCAATAAAACTTCACTTCTTTTATGTTAATATAACTTTTATTACAACCTTAAATTCGATAAATAACCTCTTTAAAATAATGAATGTCCATTAAAAATATAATACCTCAACAGCTAAATTAAATTACAAAATCTAATATATGGTATATCTCAATTATATCTGTTTCATCCTTGCCTCCCTCAGCAGGTTTGGTCCACTTCCAGCAGCCCCTTCCTATCGAAGAATGGGACCAGAGCCTGAAGATTCTGCTGCACCGTGGGATTGTTATACAATCGGTTCTTGAAGCGGATGCCGCGCTCATCGTCGTTCATCAAGGCATTAAAGCAGGCATCCGTGGGATCCTGGCTAATCATCACGGGCTGCACCACCACCGTGGAGTGCATGGCTGCAAGGAATTCGCAGTTAGTCAGATGCAAAGACAAAGACTGCTTAAGAACTCTTTCACTCACCGAAGAAACGCTTTTGTTCCACCTGCTGCTTGAACTGTTGCAAACTGGGTATGGGATTCTGTCTGTAGTCGAGCTTCTTTAACGTCTCACTAAAGATTCCGTGGTAGAACTGGAACAGGCTGTTCTGCTGATCCCGGCGCAGGGGCTCCT
>VNJU01007947.1:0-35535 GCA_008042675.1 Drosophila seguyi
AGGTGACTTTTATAAATGGATTTCAAAAACATAAAAACTTAATTTTTTTTAATTTCCGTGATAATCAAATCTTTTCTAATTTATTGAATTTTTGACTTTAATTCTGTTATTTCTATTTTGATTTACTTATGTTAAATGAAGCCAAATCTCAATAAATTAAGCAGACTAGGTTTGTGTTTTAAGTCTTTTGTTTATAGAAAGAAGTTNCATCTATCGCTGTCCTAGACAGCGCAAGGGCCTTTATAACTGAACGACGCTACAGCGTATTATAATTTCTCAGTGAATTCTGAACAAAGAATTAATTTCCAAACCCACCAATGAGCTTTTATAGGGGTCCGATCCAAACGAAGGCTGATATATGGTAACATGACCACTTGATAAGAATACAAAGGTAGCAAGAGCATATTTGTTAGAATGTGGAGAACTCAGACTCATTTAATATTTCTTGTAAAAAAAAAACAGGTAATAAGATGAAAAGAATGCTGAATTATATAAGGATTTCAAAGAGTTTTGACCTTTCGTTGCATATGAATTGTATTTGTAATATTATTCTTCCTTTTTACCGATACATAAAAATTGTACACTTTATTTAACTCAATTATAATTACATTTCTAGTTAAAGTTTATGTATGTACAATTTGGGAACAACAAAATGGTTTATTTTTTACAATTTTCATAATGTAACACCTTATAAAATTAAAAAATTTAGTAATTTTTTAGCAATATTGCATTATTACTTAGTTTCATTTTAATGACGAATAAATATCACTTTTAGAAATCGCTAATTGTATTGTTATCCTATGAACTCAAGAACACACCTGAGATATTCGCATTTATCCAAGTTTTTTTTTTATTTTATTGATTTTTTCTGTTAAGTCTTAAATGTGAGCCCATTTTCCTATCACTGTAGCTGGTATAAACCGTAAACTTACAATAATACCTCGTGACAAAGATAGAGATAGAAGAGAATGGTCGCAAGCTCATCTTTATAAAATGTCAAAGCCCCTGATTTATTTAATATTGATTGTGAAAATCCAAAGTAATATAAATAGGGAAGAATAAGATAAGAAATTTTTGCAATTCTTATCTTTTTTTGTTTCATAATAAAATGAAAATGGTCTTAGAAAAGACAACAAAAAATATAAAGGAAATATTTGGAAGTTGTTTATTCTTCTATTTATTAGTAAAGATAAATTGTAGTTTATTCTAATAAGTAATAATTGTTAATAATAATAATAAATAATTAATTACAACAGCAATACTAATAAAATCAATAATTTTATTAAAATGACTTCGATTTTTAGTTTTGTCTACATGAAATAGTATATACATCTTATTATAACGTCCTAACTAAACTTACCTCGTCTATATATTATCCTTGAGACGACTCAGTCTCAGTCCAAAAGTATGCCCTACATCGTACTTCGGACTTCAAGTTTTTTAAGCTTTTGATATCAGGTTTGATCCTTAACCATTTCCATAAACCTTTAACAAGGAAAAATCTCACACAATATGAATAATAGTTATTATTTATTGTTTATGTTTCTTTTTGTTTTACGAAAATTAAATATAATCATACAACGAACAAACTTACAGATACATTTTATAATGCAATTAAAACATTGACTTTATATATATATATTTCTTTTATACTTTAATTTATCGCTTTATCTTTTAAGTAAACACGTTCATTTCTCAACGCTTTCGGTTCTGATTTCCTTTTGTTTCTTTTTCCTTTTAATTTGTTGGCCCTTGGCGCAGTAAGGTTGTGTGTTTGGGATACAAATTAAATAATTATAATATATATATGTATATAAAAAATACAAAAACAATTCGTCCTGGTTGGTTGATCGTGTCCGTCTCCTCTTAATTGTCCGAAAATTGCATCTGCTCTCACTGCGGCGGAACTTGACTCGACCGGCGCTTGTCCTTGTCCTTCTCCTTCTCCTTGTCGCCCTTGCGCCCAAAGATTCGGAACATGCCACTGCGTCGCTCCTCCTTGGTGCCCTTGCCGCTGCTTCCCTTTACCCCCGAAACGGAGGATATGGACTGGGCCTCGCTCTCGCTGGAACTCTCCGCGGAGACGCGCGAGAAGCTGATGGAGTCGGGCTGCAGGGAGACGGGTCGATTGCTCTCGAAGCGTGTGGTGCCCCAACCTGGCGGGATAAAGAATCAAAGGGTGAGTAAACGAAGTCTTTAAATCTACGCGCAGAGGTATCATGCAAGGAGTAGTATGTGGAAAACACAAAGTGAAGTTTCAGGAGGTAAACAAGCATTAAGATATTATTTTTAGCTTAGAAAAAATCGAAAATTTTACATATTTAATCGAAATTCTTCCACTTTATATCTTTAGTTTGAGCTACAGAAAATTCGATCAAGCATAGATTTTCCTAAAATATGTATAGAAAAAACAAACTCGTGCGCAGATAGGATCGGCGTGTTAGCTTGGCCGGTTTGAAAGTAGAGGAACCTTTTAAAGGCACGCATGCAGTAAATAAACAGATAAGAATATATGTATACAATGTGCCAAGATCATCTACAACAGATAAGAGTATATGTACACAGATCTCAGATCAGCCATAACCATAAACCATGCAATTAATTCTAAGAAAACCCAGGAACAAGTTAAGGATGAGATTCGTCTAACCACCGATTTCGTTTCCAATTTCATTTGATTCGTTATTGTTATTCAGATGCAGACCCATATAGCTTGGATTACTGATGGCATTGTTAGGCTCCGCAGAGCCGCTGGATGATGATTTGGTCGATTTGTTAAGTGCTACACCCATGGTATTGTACCACACCGTGCTACTGCTCGAGGTCACTTGGTGTGTGGTACTTGAGGTGGTTGTGGTGGTGGTGGAGCTGGTGGAGCTGGTAAACGTGGACGAGCCTTGCTTCACATTACCATTGCCATTGCTGCTGGCCCCGCTGCTGGAGTAGTTGACGGTGGTCCTCTTGGGACTACTGCTGCTGCCGTTGTTGTTGTATGCCTCCATTTCGATGAACTTGCGCGTGGTGTCGATCCTGCCGGAGGGAACCCTCTGCTGTTGCTGTTGCTGTTGTCTTGTCAGGTTGTTGTTGTAGTAATCCGGCTGACTGGCCGCCGCGTTGAAGGCATTGATCCGCTGCTGAACCTGCGCCTGCGCTTGCTGCTGCTGCTGATGGGAATGGGAATGCTGGGGATGCTTCTGGTGACCACCCACAGGTGGCATTGTTGTTGGCAATGGCGGCGGATTATCTATTAGCGCATCGCGTCGTTGTAGGAGGACAATTTTTTTACAATGTGAGTGAGGAATAATGTGTAGAGAGAGGTGGTGGTGGTGTATGGGACAGAGAGACACAAATGGCTGCCCTATAACTACTTTCTAAGGAACTCACCCGATTGTCTGGCCTCGCTATTGCGTGTCAGCACCGCACTGTCATCCTTGCTGCTGTTCCCGTTCTGCTGCACTCCGCTGGCACCGCCGGCGGGCAAGGTGGCGGAGCGGCCATCGGTCAGATCTGAGAATATTACTTTTCAATTAGATTATCCTCAAAAGATACACTGTATCATTACCATTGCTGGAACTCTGCCGATTGCGCAGCACAACTAGATTCTCCTGGCTCTGGCGACTACTGGCCACCGGTGGCGCTCCTCTTGGCGGAATGGGAGGCTTTTGGTCAAATCCGGCGCTGGGTGAACTGGGGTTGGATTGCTGTTGCTGCTGCTGTTGCTGCTGCATCTGTCGTTGCAGGAAGGCCATTTGGGGAGTGGCTGTGCCATCCAGTATCTGGCCACCGCTACTGCGACGCTGGGAGTCGGGCGAGGAGTTGCGGGAGCTGACGGGCGACTCTACGCTGCTGGTCACCTTGATGTCCGGTGAGCTGCTCGACTGTTGCTGCAGGGGGGCAAAATATAAGTTAAAAGATTTTGACTCGATTAAGACTTGATTACCTTCATGGACTCGTCGTAGCTAAGCAGCTGTAGATTCGGCGGCAGACTGGCGTGGAAGGATATCTTGCGGACCCAATCGTTGAGGATGTCTAGGGAGGGAGCCTCGAATAGGAACTCGGAGCCGTCGGGCAGCTTCAGCCGGAAGACGTACTTCTTCTTGGTGTAATCCTCCGCCCGCTCGCACTTGGCTCCCAGAATGTTGACTGGCGCCGTAGCCGTCTTCTGTTGCAGGAAATCGTTTTCGTCCTTGAAGAAGCACACCAACTGGCCACAGAGCACGGTATGGAACTGCTTCCACGAGCGTACGGGCGCCTTTTTGCCACCCGACTGCAGTCCGTGCTTGCGCTCCAGACTTCCCTGAATCTCAACGGGCGGCAGATCGAATCCTTCGCCCTTCTGGTTCTTGCGGAAGGACTGAGCCCGCCGCCTGGTGGTAAACGAGGGCGTCCGCTTGGCCTGCTTGGGCTGCACCTTCATGCTTTCCGCACGCTTCACATTTGCATCCGCGGAGCCACGACGCAGGCGATCACCGAACATGCCGCTGGAGCTGCTCTTCTGCAGGGTCAAGTGCTCGTTCTCATCGCTCAATTGTGGCCTCAACTGGGCCTGACCCACCGAGGGGGATTGGGAGCCGGCGCCAGCGGTCTGGGCTGGCGTCACCATGGGCGCGGAGAAGATGGGGGTCTTCTCCTGCGACGCGGCATTCTGACGATGCTCCTGCTGCTTCTCCGCTCGTCGCCGCTCATCGGCCAGGCGCTGCAGTTCCCGCTGCTTGATCTGCTCCAGGCGCTCCTTCTCCAAACGCTCCTTCTCCTGTCGCTTGCTGATCTTCTCCTGCTCCAGCTGCTGACGGAAGAGCTGCTCCAGCAGCGTGATGCGCTTGATGGCCTGGAACTTCTCCTCCTGGGCGGCCACCGTCTTCTCAAAGTCCTCGTGCCGGCGCAGCAGATCCTCCACCTGCGGTATCGAGTCGCCCAGCTTGGCATCCTTGAGCTGGGGCTCGCGGCTGCTGATCCATTGCTCCAGGATCTCGGCGTCCTTGAGGAAGAGCTGCGTGTCCAAGTTGAGTTCGTAGATCTCGCGGCGCTTACTGAGCGTGTGCTTCAGCAATTCGTGACGCGCCTGCAGCACCTTGATCTTGTCCTCCACCTCGTGGGCGAGGAAGTGCTTCTCCTTAATCAGCTGCTGGCCATTGGCCGCAAACTTGGCGAAGGTCTCGTCTCTGGCACGGATCTCCGTGTCGTGATCCTTGGTGCTGGCCAAGAGGAGCTCGGCTCCGGCTACACTCGTGGCCAGTTCGGGGGCCGTGATCTTGGCCAGCATTTCGTTGATCCAGGCAATCAGGTCGCGATACTCATCGAAGTACGACTGCAGCTGCTCGGCCTGGCTGAGTTTGCTCTTCCTTGCTCCGGTCTTCTCCCTCAGATCCGTCCACGCCTCCACGGTCTCGTCGCGCTTCACTTCGATGTGCTCCTTGGCATCGGGATAGATCTCTCCCAGCTTGACCGCCTCGGCGAGGACAGAGTCCACCTGGCTCTGGATGGCCACCAGTTCCGACTCGAACACCTGGTGCTTCCTGCCCAGCGCCTGGATGCTCTCTAGATCCTGGCCGTAGTCCTCGGAGATAAGCGAGGCGTCCTTCTCGTTGATCAGCTGGATGGTTTCATCAGCCACACGATCGTAGACATGGACCTGCTTGGCGCCTGCCAAGGCATCCTGGCGAGCGTGCACCAGATCCTTGAGCTCCTCCCACAGCTGCTTGGTCTCGTCGCGCTTGGACTTGATCGAGCTCCTGTACGGATTATTCTCCTGGATGAGGCGGTCGCCGCGCTCCAGACAGGCCTCGACGCGCGCCTCGTTGGCATTCAGGTTTGAAACGAAGGACTCAAACGCCAGGATTAGCTGCTCCACGTGCTCCACGTCCTCGCCGTAATCCTCGCTGGCTGTCACGGTCATCTGGTCGCCGACCCACTCGTGCAGCTCCTCGGTCTCGCGCAGATACTCGAACAGCTTCTTGCACTCGCCCAGCCGGAGCTCGCGCTCCTTGGCCAGGCGAAGGAGGTCTTCGTACTGCTGCCCCACCTGACCGTTCTTCTCCGCAATGTTGGCGCTGTCAAAGTGATTCCTCTCAATCAGCCCAGTGGCCAGCTTGGCCACCTTATCGATCGAAGGCTTGAAGGCGGTGAGTTCGCGCTGCAGGACTTCCAGCTTCTTCTGGTGACCCTGCACGGAGACCTCGTCGCGGCCGTAGTCGCTGCTAGCCAACACCGGGCGCTTCTCACGCATCCAGGCGTCTGCCTCGTTGGCCTCCACGTAAAAGAGTTGACTCTCCACGGCGTCCAGGAGACGCAATCGCCGAATGGCGGCCAAGTCCCTCAGCTGGACGAGCTGTTTCTGGAGCAGCTCGGACTTGTATTGCAACTGCTCGCTGGCGAAGTGATTGTCGCGGATCATCTGCTGGCCTCGCTGGAGGAGTGCCTGAATTAGTGGCTCCTGGGAGGTGAGCTCCGCCTCCAGAGAGTTGTGCTTCTTTTGGAGCCCTTGGACGGACAGGAGGCTGGTGCCAAGGTCCTGCGATCCCGCCACCAGCTGCTTCTCTGCCAGCCACTGCAGTTCGTCCTCGGCGTCGCGCAGGAACTGCTGCAGACTCAGCGAGTCCTCGAGGTTCTCCCTGCGAATGCCCAGAGGCTCATGCAGGGTGTTGTACCTCCTAATGCTGGCCGTGGCCCGTTCGTGGATCTCGTGACGGAGGAAGTGATCCGCCTGGAAGAAGAGCTCGTCCTTTTGCTTCAGCTGCTCGGCCAGTTCACCGTGATGGGCCACGTCGGCCTCCAGCCGCTCGTGCTTCTTGAGCAGATTGCTGACGGCGGCCAGGTCCTTGCCGTAGTCCTCGCTGCTCAGCTGCAGCTCCACCTCGTCCATCCAGTTGTTGAACTCATCGACACTGCGGCTGAAGGTCAAGGCGTCGTAGGCCTGCTGCAGCTTGTCTTTCTTGGCCTGGGAGGCGGCCTTCAGCTTGTGCCAATCGCCCTCGAGAAGCTGCACCTGCTGGGCAATCTCGTCGCGCGCGAAGTGCTCGCCGCGAATGAGGCGTTCGCCCTCGTGGATGACCGACTGGACGCGCGGCGAGTTGCTCAGCAGCTCCGCATCGAAGGCGGCATGCTTCTGGATCTTGCTCTGCAGATTGCTCGGCTCCCGGTAGTTCTCGTCCAGGGCCACCTGCAGTTTCTGCACCAGCCAGCGATCGATCTCGTAGAGGCTGCGCAGGAACTCCTGCAGCTGGAGCGACTGCACCAGCCGCTGCTTGCGCTCCTCTGACAGTTCCAGCAGCTTCTGCTTCCTCCTCAGGATGTAGGCCAGCTTCTCCCGGATCAGGTCCGCATCCTTGGGCTCGCCCTCCAGTATGCTGTTGGCGAACTTCTGCAAGGTGTCCACGTGATCGGCGTGCAGCAGCTTCTCAAAGGCATCGTGCTTCTTGAGCAGCCTCTCAACCGCCGTGTAGGAGTCACCCAGATCGTCGTTGTTGAGGAAGGCCTCCTTGTTGGCCAGCCACAGCTCCACCTGCTCCACTTGGGCCTTGAACAGCTGCAGCTGATGGGCCTCGGTGAGATCCCTGGCCCTCTCGGTCCAAGCCTCGTTGAGGGTCTGGTGCAGTTCCTCCAGGACCAGCAGATACCTGCGCACGTTCTCCGGCTGCTGTTGCTGCGGTCGCGTGGACAGCAGATCGCCCTGCTTCTTCAGTCCGGCGAAGGCATCCTCCCGACCCTCGATCTCCACCTTGCGCTCCTGGTGCAGCTCCAGCTGCGTCTCGCAGTCGTTTATCGTAGACGGGGCCTGGGCACTGTTCATCTTCTTGACCATGTCGTTGACCCAGAGCTCCAGCTCCTTCACATCCGACACGAACTTGTGGGCCAGGTAGGCTTCGTTCAGGATGCTCTGCCGCTTGACGGACAGCGCCTGCAGGTTGCCCCACGACTTGTGCAGCTCCTCCAGCTTCCGTTCGATGTGAACAGCGCCGCGCTCCGGATACTTTTTGATGAGGAACTCGGCCGCAGTCTCATGATGGTCGATCTTCTGCTTGACGGCAGACATGTCCCTTTCTAGGGCCTCTTCGCGACGAATCAGGGCCTCGACGGCTGCCAGATCCCGGCCCGTGTCCGTAGAGCTCATGGCCAGCGACTTCTCGGCGATTCGCTCCGCCGTGTCGTCCACATCGCGATTGAACACATGGATTTCGTTGGCGCCGCCCAGCAGGGCACGGTACGCATTGAGCGCTCCCTGGAGCTGCCGCCAGTTGTAGTTGAAGTCTTTGCGCCGCTTGTCCACACCCTGGCTGTCGGCCGGGAGTTGGGCCTGGTTCATCAGCTTGTCGGCCAGCTGGTTGATGTGCTTCACGCGCTGGTCGTCCACCCGCATGTCCGAGTCCACGTCGTCCAGCTTCCGCATGAGCGCGTTGCAGTGCTCCAGATCGCGACCAGTGTCACTGGCTTGAACCATCATCTCCTTGTCGCGGATCCAGGCCTCGATCTTGTCCAGCTGGTTGTTGAACTCCAGACTGTCCTGGGCCTCTTCAAGACCTCGGCCGCGCTGCTCCAGCTCAGCCAGAAGTCCCTGCCAGGCCTGCAGCACCCTTTCGATGGCCAGCTTGATCTCGGGCGAGGATTCATGCTGTTTGCTCAGGAGGATCACGCCAGTGTCTTGGATCTCCTGGATGCGGCCCTGATTGGCGGCCACCTCGGCCTGGAAGGCCTGGTGCTTCTGCAGCTTCTTGATCTTCTCGTCCAAATTGGCCACCTCCGCGTAGCTGGCGGCATCGGCCTCCAGCTTCTTCTGCTTCTCGCTGATCCACGACTCGGCTTCGGCGCAGTCCCTCACGAACTTGGCGTACAGCAGGGCGTCTTCCAGCTTGTAGCGACGCACGGCGCACAGATCCTTCACCTTCTGGCGGCGTCCGAGGACGCCCTGAAGTATCGTCTGAATGTTGGCGCTGTCGTAGTGACGCTGCTCGATCAGCTTGCGACCATGCTCTTGCAGCAGGGCCACCTTCTCCTCCTGCGTCTGAATCAGGCGCTCAAACTCGTCGTGTTTCCTGATCTGGTTCTGCACATCCTCCACGGTCTGGCCAAAGTCGGAGCTGCTCAGGGCCGCCTGCTGGGAGCTGGAGAGATTGTCGATCTGCTTGGCGTCGCGCAGGAAGCAGAACAAGTCGATCTTCTGCTCCAGCATGATCTTCTTCTTGTTCCATGCGGCGTGCAGCTTCTGACGCTCGTCCAACATGGCCGCACACTTCTCCTCCACATCGGCGGCGGCATAGTGGCCCGTCTGGACCATGGAGTCGCTCAGCTCGTTCAGATACCGGAACTTGTCCTCCCTGGCCTCGATCTCTCCATAGATGGCATCGTGTTGAATCTTCAGGGCCGTGGCTCCTGCAGCATCGCTCACATGCTCCTCCGCCTGGAGGGCAGCACGCAGATTGGAGGACCACGAGACAATGTCCCGAACGTCGGTGAGGAAGGTTTGCAGATCGGAGCTGGCAGCCAGGCGATCACCGCGAGCTGTGGACCGTTCCTTGAGGTCATTCCAGGCAGCCACCACCTTATCCTGCTGCTGGGCAATCGCCGTTGCGTTCGACGGATACTTGGCCTGCAGGCGCACAGAGTCCTCCACAAGCACCTGGAGTTGGGCCTCCAGGGCCACCAGATCATTCTCGAAGCCTTCGTGCTTGCGCAGCAGGGCCAGGGCGGAGTTCAAGTCCTTGCCCAGTTCGTTGGAGAGGGCGGCGTTCTTGTCCTGTATGCGGAACAGGGCCTCGGCCACGTCGCGATGGAAGCGGTGAATCTCGCCGGCGGCGTGGAGCTTCTGCTCGCGCTGGTTCAGCAGCTGCAGGAGATTCTCCCAGGAAGTTCTACACGGGTAAATTAGAGTGGAATTAGATAGGGATAAGCAATTAGAAAGGGTTCCCCACAACACTCACCTCAGCTGTTCCTGTCGCCTCTCCACCTCGTTGGCGTAGGGACTCTCCGAGTCGATCAGCTTCTTTGCCAGCAACTCGCACTGATCCACCCGATCCGCTCCTACCTCGACGCGATGCTTGAGGTCGTCGAACTTGTTCTGCAGCAGCTGCAGATGCTCAAAGTCCTGGCCGTAGTCCTCCGATGAGGCGGCCTGCTCCTGCTCGCGGATCCACTGCTCCACCTCGTCAGACTCGAGGAAGTACTCGTGCTTGTACAGGCTCTCCATTAGACGCACCTGGCGCTGGGAGGCGAGCTTGTGCAGCGACTTGAGCATCTTTTCAATCAGCTGCTGCTTGGCGGCGAGCACCTTGCTGTCCGGATGATTGGCGGCGACCATGGCAGCGCAGCTGTGTCCCATTTCGGTGACGATGCCCGAGTAGGTGTCCAGCTCCAGCTCGATGGTCTTGTGCTTGGTGAGCAGCTTGGCCGCGGAGTCGCGATCACGGCCGTACTCCGTGGATCGCAGGGCGTTGTTGCGCTCACCCAGCCAGGACTCGATCTCGCCGGCGTCGAACAGATACTGCTGGGCCTTCAGGGACATGTCCAGCTTACGTGACCGCTCGCCGCAGTGGCGCTCCAGGTCTTGCCAGGCAGCCTCCAGTTGCTGGCACAGGGTCTCCACCTGCTCCCGCTCCGGATGCTGTTGAGAGACCAGGGTCTGACCGGCCTGCAGGGCCTTGTTGATCATCGGCTGGTGGCCCTTGATCTCCGCCTCCAGCTTCTTGTGCTTCTTGTGCAGGGACTGGGCCTGATGCAGGTTCTGGCCCAGCTCATTGGACTTGGCGGCCGGCAGGTGGTCGTTAATCCACTGGAACTCGGCGTCCAACTCGAACACAAACTTGTGGTAGTTGAGGCTCTCCTCCAGCTTGGCGCGGCGCCGTTGGGTGGGATCGCGTAGGTCCTTGAAGCGCTGCTGCAGCTCCTTGGTGCCGGCCTCGATGTTCTGGGCATTGAAGTGACCCTCGTGGGCCATATCGTCGCCGGTGGACACCAGTTCGGCCACTTTCTGGTCCCAGATGGTGATCTCGGACTCGAGTATCTGCTGCTTGTTGATCAGATCCTTGCAGCTGCGCAGATCATTGCCCACATCTCCACTGCGAAGGGCAGCATCCAGCTCGTCCACCTTCTTCTTGGCATCCTCCAGGGCCCGATTGTGCTCTCGCTGCGATGCCGCCTGTTCGAGCTTGCGTCCCTTGTCCTCGGACAGCGTTAAGAGCTCCTTCCAGCGCTTGTTAAGATCGGCCACGCGGGCCTCAACCTCGGGCACTCGATTGCCGGCCTGGACCAGTGCCTGTCCGTCCTTGGTGACATTGCGCAACTGACCCTCGTTGGCACGCAGTTCGCGCTCAAAGGCCTGATGCTTCTGGAGCTTGCGCGGCAGGTTGCTCAGGTCGCGATAGTTTTCGTCGCCGGCAATCCGCGTCTTGTCCTGCAGCCAGACCTTGAGGTCATCGGCCTCGGCGGCGAACTTGTGGAAATCCTTAGAGGCCTGCAGGAGGCGCTTGCGTTCGAAGGCGCGATCTCGGACAGCCTTGCGCTTGCCCAGCACTTGCTGACGGCGATCTCCGATGCTGAAAGGGGTCCAGGTTAAGTGGGTTCAAAGAGAAAAAAAGGAATAGACACTCACTATTTTGAATCGTAGTGATCGTTGGCAATCAGCTTGTCTGCATTGTCCGAGAAGCCCTTGAGAATCTTGTCCTGAGCCATTAGGCTCTTCTCAAAGTCCAAGTGACGCTTCAGGATGGCCTCCACCTCGTCCAGGGAGGACTGAAACCCAAGAGATATAGAATCAAATCGCTCAGAAAATAAATACACAGAGAACTCACCCCCAGATTGTTGTACTCCAGGAAGGCCTCGTGACTCTTGGTGGTGGCATCAATCTTGTCAGCCTCGCGATTGAACATCTGCAGCTCGACGCACTGCAGCAGCCACTTCTGCTTCTCGGCCCAGCCGCGGTGAATGGCATCCTGCTCGGCCTTCAGGCGCTCAATCAGAGCCACCGTCTCCGCCATGTCGGGCTTGCCGTCGGACAACTGCTTGCCCAACTGGATAACCTCGACGAATTCGGTGTCATGGGCTCGGATATCGTCGCCCAGATCGTTGTGCTTCTTCAGCAGATTGTTGGCCGTCTCGACGTCGCGGGCCGACTCATCGGCATTCAGTTGATCCTTGACGGAATCGATCCAGGCTAGTAGAACCTTGGCACTGTTGTTGAAGATCTGCTGACCGACTTCGCTCTCGATGCGGTTGCGCAGGTCGTTGCCTCGCTGTTGCACCTGCTGCCACATGTCCTGGACCTCCTGCTGGCGTGCGTTCACGTTGTCCTTCTCCGCAGGATAGGCGTTCTTCACGGAGTTGCCCAGGTAGGTGACCCGGTTCACCTTATCCTCCACAGGCGCCAGTTCCCGCTCGAGGTTCTGGTGGCGACGCTGGAGAGCCTGGACTGTCCGCAGATCGGGCGTAATGACCGCCGTGTCCAGCTGCAACATCTTCTCGCTCATCCAGACCTTGGCCTCGTCGCAGGTTCGGTTGAAAAGTTCCACACTGGAGGCGCCCTCCAGGCTCTTCTCGCGCTGGGCCTTGGCATTGTTTAGACGCTGCCAGATCTGGTGGATCTGACGCTGGCGGGCGATGATCTTGTCCAGCTGGGAGTGGCCCTGCCGGCGGAAGGTGTCCACGGCGCCGTCGATCTCCTCCACCCGCTTGGAGGCGGCCGAGAGATCGGTGATGAACTTCTCGAACTTACGCTTGGCATTGTCCACGCCCTCGCCGTCGTCCGTCTTGATCATGCGCTCCTTTTCCTTCATCCACTTCTCGAAGTCGTCGCACTCGCGGTAGAAGCCGAACAGGTGGATGGAGTCCTCCAGGAGAGCGTGGCGCTTCTGGGCCATCTCCTGCAGCTCGTCATAGGTCTGGTTGATCCTCTGCTGGCGCTTCTCCACGCTGTCGGCGTTTTCGTTGATACTTTGTGTGGAGGTTCGCCTTTGGACGAGTGGTTTCGGGGTCACACTCACAGGCTTGATCCTCTTTACGGGCACCACCTGGCGCACCAGGATCGTCTTCTTCACCTTCTGCAGGGACTTGACCTTCTCCGCCTTGGGCACAATGCAGGCCACCGGACGGGGCTCGATCTCGCGCACATAGTTGGCCGGGACGAAGCCCTCGAGACCGTTATCCTTGCGCACGCACCACCAGTCGTCGTTGGTCTTGGACTTCAGCAGCATCACCTCGCCCTTGTCCATCTTCATGCCCTGACCCTCGAAGGGGAACAGGGACTTGACGTGCGGCAGCAGCTTCGTCTCAGTGACCTTCTTGTGCTCCAGCTTCTCCACCCACTCGTCCTCCCACACCTCTTTGGGCACCAGTCGCGTCTCGTTGACCCACTCCTCCTGCTCCACTTCCGGCAGTTCCGGCTCCACGGCAGACAGTTCAAGCGTGCAGATACCCGCCTTGATCAGCTTGTCCGCCTGCTGGTTCAGGTTGAGGATGTCGCCAGAGTAGGCGTTCAGCTCGCCCTGCAGATCGCGATGGCGCTGCAGCAGGGCCTGGGCCGAGGGCTCGTCGTTGCCGTAGTCGCGGGAGTTGACCAGAGCCATTTTCTCGTTCAGCCAGGACTCAGCCTCGTTGGCGTCCGTGTAGAACTGATAGGCCTCGGCGGCGTCCTCCAGCTGTCTGCGTCGCAGCTCGACCAGGGCCTCTAGGGCCTGCCAGTGCTCCGCCAGCGAATCGATCCGGCTCTGAATTTCCGAGGAGCGCGGATGCTCCTCCCCAATCAGGCGCTTGCCCGCCTCGGACATCTGCCCAGACTTGGGCTTGCGGGACTTGATCTCGTCCTCCAGGGCCTTGTGTTTCTGCTGCAGCGAGAGCACTGCCCGCAGATCCTTAGCCGTGATTCCGGTCTTGCAGATGCGCTGCTTGTCCACCAGCCAGGACTCCTCGTTGTCGTAGTCCTCCATGAAGTGGTGGAAGTTGCGGGCCTCCTCCAGCCGAGCCCTCCTCGCCGCCGAGCGACGCAGCAGCTCCGAGTAGGCCTCCTCCAGGTCAGCAAGCCGCTGAGCCAGCAGAGCTGCATCCTTGTGGTCGGAGTTCTTGTAGGGCAGCGCCTGGCGGTTGAAGCGCTTCAGGGTTTCGCCGTAGGTGTTCACCTGCAGCTCTTGCAGCGAGTGAGCCTGCAGGAGCTCCTCAACGCCCAGAAGATGGGGACCCACATCCTCGGAGGCGAACTGCTGCTGCAGGTCTCGCACTGCCTCCGTCGTGCTGGCAATCTCACGCAGCAGGTTCATCAGGTTGCTCATCTGAGAGAGGTTCAGCCGCTGGTTCTCCAGCAGCTCCAGCAGCTGTCGCCACTTGGCCATCACCTCCTGCTCGCGACGCTTCACCCGCTCCTTGCCATGATAGTTCTCCCTATCCAGCTCCTCGGCCATGGCAGTCAGGTCATTGAATCGCTCCACACGCGCCAGTATATCGGCCGAGATGGCCTCGTGCTTCTTCAGCGTGGCGTCCACCTGGCGCAAGTAGCGCGGATCGGACAGCACCTGGATCATCTCCTTCAGATAGCCCTCGCGCAGCACCGACTTCTTCTCGAACTTGTAGTTGAGCTGCTCCAGCTTCTCCTGGCGCAACAGCTCCTCTCGCAGCGCCACCTCGCGATGGTGCTCGGCGTACTCCAGAATCTGCCAGGCCTTCTCAATGTCGTTGACCAGCTGCCCATCCTGCGGGTTGTACGGCGGCTGGTTTAGCGCCTTTAGCAGGGTATTGATGGTGAAGTACAGAGCCTCGATCTCGCTTCGCTCCTTGTACCTGTAGGGTTGAACGTACCATTCAAATTACCTTTCTCTCTCTCTCTGTCTTCTAGATTCGATTTCCGCTTGGTGGGAATATGGCAACCTCTACTCACTTGGGTGGCTTCTCAATGGTCCGGTACTCCTTGAAGGCCAACAGTTCCCGCTGGATGCCCTCCAGCGAGTTGGGCAGGTCGCGCTGTTCCAGCTCCAATGTCTTTTGGCGGATCCAGCTCAGCAGGTTTGTGGTCAGGCGCTCATACTGCATCTTCTTGCGATCGGCATCCATCAGCTGGCCGACAATCTGCGCGGAGATGGGGGGGAATAAAGAGACGAGGGATGGGATCAGTGGTTGAGCAACTTTCTAGGCCTGGGTCTGGAGTGGGACCCCACCCGGAATCTGAATCTGAATCCGAATCCGATCGGGGGGCCAATCCATTGTGAAGTAGAGCGTTAACTATGGGACACCGTTACGCTGCAGCGCATCCACAGAGTAGGAATGGGACTCTTCGTATTTGAATCCGAATTGGAATTGGAATACTTACATTCGCTATGCGCTTGCCGCTCTTCTGTTCGTTCTTCATGCGTGCAAAGGTGTGATAGTAGGAGGCCACATAGGTCAAGATCGACTTTTCGTCGGGCCGGGCAGAGTCAACGTCCTCCGCATCGAGCAGGCTGAAAGGGGTAGGTAATTACACATTAATACCAATGACATTTACTTGATATTTTAATAACAAAAGTCACCTGGGAATGCCCAGCTCATTGGCGGCCGTATCGAAGGCATGATTCAGATTGTCCAGGTTAGAGTTCTTCGCATTGACAATGGTGCTGTACTCAAACAGATCGGGACGGTGCGAATGGATGAGGGCATTGAAGCCCAAACCCGAGCGCCACGAGTTGGTAAAGTCGGTGATGTTGACGCCCGGATAGCCATGCGTCTTGCGCTGGCACCACAACAACAGCGCATCTTTGGCGGAACGCTTCTCGCTGGACTCGTTCTCCTCATCCTATTATAATTTGGGGGATTTAATTAGGGTTCCTCCAAGTGTGTGAGTTATGCGGTGGTGGCAACTTACCACATCGATTTCAATTTCCTGAATCTGAAACCGCAGAATGATGGTCCAGATGAGACCCAGGATGAGACGGGGATTGCCATCGACAATGTCCTCAGCACCAATGGACTCCAAGCGAACCTGTGAGGGAGAAAAAAGACGTCCCAAGAGTTGCATTATTTCATTCTCTCTCTTCTTTTATGCATTTCTCTTCTTTGGTTTCCTTCTGGATTTTCTGGAGTGGGTAAGCCGCGTCTCGGGTTACCCTGGAGAGTTCCTGCACAGTGCCAGAGTTCTAAACTGGGTCTGCCCCTGCCCAAGTCACGCATTATCAGGTGGAGGTGCTTGACCCCAGGCAGGTTCATGTGGGTCACCGTCGTCGTCTACACACATTTGCATTTATGTATAGTAGGTCAGGGCGCGGACAGGTAACTCCGCGCAGACGGAGGAGGCATAAGTTACTAGCTGATACCGATCTAAATCGCATTATCATAGCTACAAAGTGGTCAGCGGCGCTTGGAGGCTGAGATTTATGGCCGAGGGAGCAGCGCCCTGCATATTATTTATTTTTCATTTGGAAATTTTGGAAATTAGAACAAATTAGTGTTCTGGGTTTTAGGGAAAATATCATATCTTTAAGGGGCGTTTTTCAAATAAATCTTATTTGAAAATGTTAACCCATGTTGTTCTAGTAGTTCTGAAAGTTTATGAAGCCAATAATAAAATTTAAACACAATAAGCTACAAAAAACTCTAAAACATATACAAATAAACAATTATAATTATGGAAATATGAGTTTCCTTTCCTAGAATCGTTTTATTTTAAAAGACTTTCTCAGAAAATGTTCTGGCATATTTAAAATTTAGTTTAAAACTACGCCCTATGGGGTTCCCCGATTTGGTCGTGCCTCGTGGCATGCTTCAATGAGTCCCCCGGGGTTCTTAGTACTCTGTGCGTAAACCTTTCGTTCGGTTTTCTTTCAAGCCCCCAAAACCAATTAAAATGCACTCAATACCCGTGTCAAACACACAAACAGCAGAGACAAGCCCCAAAACAAACGAATAAAATACGAAATTAAATGGTGAAGTAAAACTGAAAACTTAAATAAACTTTCACTGCAATGCAATGGCCAAAAGAGGATGGGCAATGGGACAAATTGTGGCGAATTAATTGCTTCTAATTAGATTAGGACAGCGGCCCCTGGAAGAAGATACGAGAAACTATGTCGCACGCTAAGCTGCCACTTTGCACAATTAAAATCAAATGCACGACGAGCTGCAAAGAAAGTATTGTGCCTGGAAAATGTGCCATGCCAAGTAAGACTCTTATAAGAGAGAAAAATGCATTAGAAAGTATGCAAATATTTCAGAAATTGCCAAGAAAAGAGCCGCAACGGCAATGAAGAAGCAGACCCAGGCCAGGCAAGGTAATTAAATATATATTTTGCCATGTCTTGACGTCGTCTCTCACTTCCCCTGAGATTTGAGATCCCAGATCCAAAGTCACACTGGAAAAAATATATAATCTCCTAACTCTCATAATCTTTTGAAAGATAAATAATCAAATAGGTAACTCGTAGAAATACTTGGCAAGATCAAAAATCATTCCTATGAGGTTCGATTCTCTAGCTAATAACATTGTACAAATTATAAAACTAACTAAATCTCTATAATAACCTTATGGTATATCACAATTTCCTCTCTTTCAGTCCCAAGTTTCTTTGAGTGCAGCTCCGTAAAGCCATGAGGAGAGCTCATATGGCAAACAAAGCACGCAATGGCCACGCGCAGCTGCGCAGGCGCGACTTGCACTTTCTACAAATGCGTAGAGCTCACCACTCACTCTCCCAGTCTTTCAGCCTTCCAGTCTCACAAGACTCCACTCCACTCTACACCACTCCAATCCAATCCTCGCTCCTCCTGCTGGACACATGTCTCACCTTGGTGTGCAAGAATGCCAGACTCTTGTTGACATTTTCGATTTTATGGACGCGCATACGTCCGCTGTTCGGCTTGCCCAGTTTCTCCGACGATATGATCTCCAGCAGCTTCAGCAGCTTGATGCCATCGGCCAGGTCTGTGAATAGGTCTTCGACCTCCATTTTGGCCTACAAAAAAAGCCCAAAAAAATATGTGAGTTGCATTCATATTATCTGTGTCGTAAGGTGTTGTAAAAATTTCTTCCATTCAAAATTCAAAGTGAATGTATAATTCGGTCGTCGAACAAGATATCGCTTTCATTTTAACACTCTTTTTTGGATTTTCAAAGGTTTGATATAAAGCCCATGATAATGCAATTGATTGTGGGATCTACTTTATATCTTGGGAAAAGTATACTTTTCTCTTTAACTATTTTAATATTGAAAATTAATATTGAAAAGCAAGTGAAATTTAAGAAATGATTTCCAAAAAATATTCTTTAAATTAAACCTTCTAGGATTATCTCTTAATGAAATGATTTTATTCTTTTATTGTAGATATATATATATATCAAATTTCCTACCTTGATGAGAAAGGAGTTCATCCATTTTGTGAATGTCTTCTTCTGGATGTGCAGACGCTCCTCCTGCAGCGTCTTGATCCGCTCATTCTCGAACTTGATGATGCCATCCCGCTGCGTCATGTTGGCGGAGTTGCGATTGGAGGGCGTCGGCGTCTGGAGCGCGGAGTAGCCTCCCGGCTCATATTGTGATGCTACACGACACGACGAGCATGGAGAACATGGAACAAATTCAATCTCGGATTAGTTCAAGCTCGAAACCGGACAAGTGCAACGTTTAGTTTTAGTGTTTGTTTTGGTTTTTAGGAAAAGAAAAAAAGAGAAACGGGTAAGCCACCTGACAACATGGGAACCAAAA
Organism: Drosophila seguyi; assembly: GCA_008042675.1. Taxonomy (NCBI): domain Eukaryota; kingdom Metazoa; phylum Arthropoda; class Insecta; order Diptera; family Drosophilidae; genus Drosophila; species Drosophila seguyi. The sequence goes on from VNJU01007947.1 coordinate 18,642, forward strand.
TCAATAACGAGGAAAATAGAGGAAAAATACAGGAAAAATAAAAACAGTATACAAGAGGGAAGTTGGAGAGATAGAGAAAGCACACCCGTGACGTTCGTTCGCAACGTATTGATTCAGAGATAACAGGTTATCATCGCCAGCATAATTGCTTCTATATAAAATACACACAAAAAATCACTACCTAAAGTTAGATCCCGCATTCCAAGGCGGTTCATTTATAGTTTACGCATTCTGTCAAGCGTAATTCCTAATTTTAAATCATTGTATCAGCGTTTGCTAGCAATGTCGCCGATTAGCTGGGGGAAGTTCTAACACAGAGAACCGAAAACCCACACCAAGAGGTTCCATTTCGACACCTCATCACGTAGTCGACTTTTTTTTCAGACTAGTAAAGATAAGCCAGACCCCGGGCCAATTGGCTTTTAGCTTTAAGATCTTAATTGCACAAAATTTGTTAGATATTTCAAGTGCTATTAGGTTTCTTGTTCATTTTAAAAGTGTGTTAAAAGTTTTCTAATTTAACAGATGTCAAAGTTAAATTAACAGCCACTTCTGAATGTTGTTTATAGCTTTATTTTGTTAATGAATAAATAAATATTAGAAAAATCTTTAAACTGACAAAACTATTTATATTAGTTATTATAAATGAAGCAAAAAATATTACAAAATCACAAAACAAGTCTAAATTGAACCAAGTGCTTCCATCAGATCCATATACCCCCAGGCAAGCGTATCAGGTAGCCAAAATAGTCGCCACAAAGTGATATTGCCTTGGTTCTTATCAGTCAAAAGACGAAATTACTTCATACCCATGAAAAAAATGGTTCACAGCTTTGTTACTTTTTATCAACGATTCGTTTTACGTAACTACTGGGCAAGAAAAAATGCCGAAAAAGGTTCCGGGAAACCAGAGAACGGAAACTGCAGAAAGCGAAATTATGACTGCTTTTTGGCACCGACGACCGACTGAAACGATTATTCTAGGCAGTCGCGACTCATTTGTCAAATATTTGCGGGGGCTTATCATCGTATGGCAAAAAAAAAAACAAAAACACGTCAAGTTCCACCCAAAATTGTCAGATAAGAGCAGGTTATACTTTCGCTGGGACAATCGGAATTGTATAATGATCCCCAGGGAGAGCTTCTAGGTGTAGAAGTTCAAGTTCAAGTGTCCTGAACTCGATTTTAGACCCTCCTTACCCAAAGACTGTCGCTCATATGATATATATCTCCTATATTCGTTGCGCGTAAAGTTGGAGCGCCTTATGGTGTTGTTGTACTCCATGGTTTTGGATCACTGGATATTTCGAGGGGGTTTCCACAAAAAGTGTTCGTTTCCAGCACCAAGTGCTAGCGAAACATTTAGAAAAATATTCCTTAAAGATATCGTATACGCCTTATTCTTCGTTTTGATCGTATTTTGTGGGAGCCAGAGTTACTGCCAGACCACGCGCCGTTTGGTCACTGAAGCCACAACCAATTTGCTCTGTCCGGAGTGGGGGAAAGCTTCCTCCCCCTTTTGAGTGTGTTTATCAGATGAATTAAAGGCCAGGCCAAAAATTCTTCAACTGAGCGTGCTATGGTGAATTCCTTTTATCGCGCCTAGCATTTAAGTTTAACTGATAGAGCACCTGGGGCGGTATAGGGCAAGGGGTTGCTTCTCCTTCTCCTTTTCGGATCTGGCAAATCCTCCGGCAAATATTAAGCCCGGAGAGACCCTGGATTCAATATCTTATCAGCCGATAAATCCCGCATACTTCGGACATATGTTGGCAGATAGGAGGAGGAGGGTCGGTATTTATAGCGGGGAATGCACTCCAATATCGAGTTATTTATGGGGCCCCGTCAAAAGCCAAAAGACTAATGAATGGGCCATTAAATAAAAGCCAAATTTGATCATTCTTCGGTATTTTGCCCCTCTCTCTCTGTGACATCATTCGAAAGAGTTATAATCTCCAAAATCCGAAACCTAGTGTCATATTGCTGTTAATAGATCATTTATATGCCATGGTGTGTGCCGCTAGAGCTGAGGTCACCTGGAAGGCATTCGCCGCCAGTTGGCAAACAGAACACTTCGCTTGGACAAATACAAAAATCAATTAAAAAGAGGTGAAAACTAAACAATAAAAAAAACCAACAAAAAAATGGCAACAACAACTAGAACAGCGTGACAATAAACTTTACCATGCAGCGATAAGGTAGGTATGGGGCTCTTATCAGGCTCTGTGAATTCCAAACAGAACGGAAAGGGTTCGAGTGGAACCGAGGCATAACTTTAGGCTTTGCAGAAAAAAAATGTTTGATCTAATGGCTAATGCCAGACAGGAGAAATGGTTGCACTCTGAAAATATTTAAATATTAAAAGACAACTGAAAAAAATAATTAAAAAAGACCTGCGTGGATATAAGCATTAAATCTTCACACTTTTATATCTTCTTGAAGCATAAACAGATTATTCCAGTCTTGAAAAGTTTTAAAAGAAACCGTTACAAGCATCGAACTAAAATCGCTGCTCATTTCCTTTTTCAGAAAATATCACACCAAGTGTTAGCTCATTTATACCTCAAATTGCGCAGCTGTCTTTGCCCATAAACTATTTATATAACCCCACATTGCCCGGAAAAGGGAGGCAAAGTCAGGAGCAAACTGTAGTTGTAGTAGTAGTAGCTGAGGGTCGAATTCCAAGCATCCTGTTTACCGAAATAAACATATAGAATCTCAGAGCACATGCGCAGCAGCTGGGATCAGGATTACACTCGGAACGCAGTCCTCCGCTTTTCTATTTTTAAACAACCCGAGCCACACTTCTCACTCATCACAAACACTCCTAACACGATTTTTAAATTTTTTTTCTTGGTGTTCTGCTGCCTCTTGAGCAGATCTTAATCTCCAAGTGTTCCATATACCCCGGTTAGCTAATGAACATGGCAATAACCTACCTGAGGAACCGTGTAACAATTTGCATAAATCAATAAACATTTAGCGCGTTTTGTATACTTAATTTTTATGGGAATTATGCAAAAAGTCTCACATATTATTCGAAATCTGAAGATACTTTAAAGTATATCAATGAGGCTCCTAGCTTTTAGCTTTTAGTAACGCTGCCAATTTAGATAGCATCCCAAGTCGTTACGTGGTTTAATTACATTTGCGTGAGCGATTGAATATGTCTGATAAAAACCTAATTTCCCTGTCATCTCTTTTTGATATTTGTCTTCGAAAATTATGAGAACTGTGTAGAGCACCCGGCAAATTAGGAATTTGCTGGCTGGCTTTGTTGTTAAAAAATTTCTATGCATAAAATTACCTCATCAGCGGGGCTAAAAAATTAAAATTCAGTCAGTCAAAAAAGAGAAGAATACATATAAGAAGTAGAAAAACAAAAAACAATGTTATAAATTCTTTTGTTGTGCCTGGCATGTTAAACAATTTTCAAAATCCCAAAAAAAGAAGAGCTAAATACAATTTTAAAGAGAAAACAGCAAAAAAGTGGAGGCGATAAGAAAAAGCGACAAACTTGGGCCTAGGTTTAGAGACAATAGATCCAAACTGGAAATGATCTTAGGGGGTTGCTATATTCTTAAGTTCCAAGTCCGAGAAAAATCTAAGATTTATGTATGTATCTTAAAGTCAATTAATTAACATTTTTCATTCAAAAACCCGAAAACCCTCTTCAAATCTGGACTCAGGGGTGTAGCTTCAATTTGGGGCGCTCTTTAAAAATGATTACCAAACATTTTGGCTGATTATTGTCTCACATGTAGAGACGATACACAAAAGCCAAAGAAATATTACATACTTCGTTTGGCTTGTCTGCGTCTTCATTGCCTTTTGCTTTTGTTGAAATCGAAATTGTTTATAGAGCCTCGGCTTGGATCGTACGTACGTACGTACGTGTTGGACTCTATGATGTGCCACAAGAGTTATTTGCAAAAATTAGTCAATGTTGAGCTCACTTTACCCTTTTCAAGCTCCCCCTGTCTGCCTGCTCCTCGTGCTCATTGCCTTTATTATTATTTTTTGGCATTTGGTCACGCCCCCCGGAGGGGCTGTACATTACAGTATTATATACACCCGCAACCCATGTTATTTTATGATGACATCACCGTGCCTCCGAGCCACAGTTTGGTTCATTTCAAAGCCGAAAGCCCGAAATTCGATTCGTTCTTTGAGTTCTGCGCATGCGCCACCACTAGCTACCGAATTTGATGAGATTTTCTCCCCATTTCGCATTCTCTGATTGTGTCCATTTTTCTGTTTGTCAGTTTTGTTTATGCAAATGCCTGGAATTGATTATTTGGTGCGCCGCTTCAGCGCTTTTAACTGAATTTTTTTGTTGACTTTTGGCAATGAAACTGCGTTTCAATAGATGTTTTCCAACGGTTTAGCGCTTTTCCCGAGGCTGGGAAAATTCTTTAGAGCCAAGCGGACTGAGCCCAGCTGAAAGTCCGTGGAATAGTCAAATGATGAGATCACTCTTTCAAATAGAAATCTCTGGGGACAAAAAGAATAAAGACGACAGCAGCGACGCCAAGCTGAAGATGGTAAATTCGAATTCGCAACGGGTGTTATTCAGAGATTCCATGGATATGAGGGCGCCAAACAAATTTCTCCTTGAGCTTACATTTTTTTTATATCTTTTTTTTTTTGCTTAATAAAAATCAATTAAAAGTGAAATTTGCAGACAGGGCGTTGCTAGCACAACATTTCTTAATTTGTAATCAATTTTAATCGATTCGAGTTGCGCGAACTAACCATGTTCTTCGAAGCCCAAGAAGATTCATTAATTTTGCGATCAAAGAGGCACGCGTCTCTACTTAATTGTGGCATAATTAAGATTCGTTATGGCGGATATATAGGCCCATTAAACCAGATGGTTTCCGTAACAGATGAGGAGAGTCCGAGACCAGGAACAACAGGTTTGATTGATTTCCTCAGATTGTTTGGGAAGTGCCAGGCAATTAGAGATCTCTCGGAATTAGCGATCCAAGAGGGGCGTGAGGTGTGACTAAGTCGCTTCAGTGATTGATTATCCAAAAGGTATATACTAGTCAGACTAGATATTGCCCTTGCTAAGGAGGATATTATAAAATTGGTCAGCTGCTTGGAACTCTTAGAAAAAACAGAGGTTTTAAATAATATAAATAAATAAAAACTCAACCAGTTACGCTATACGCTGTAAGCCATATAATGCATTTTTAGCGATTTATTACAAGTTCTTGTCAATGAAAACTTTAGTAACTGCTACATTTTAAGCTTTCTATATTTTCTATAGTTGCAAACATGGTTGTTTTTTCCTATTTTCTCCAACGGAAACAGTTCATGAAACTCTATAATTACTCTTAACCAATCGAACAGAAATTTGGTAATCTCTTATGGATAAATACCAGACTTTCACTTGTCCGAGCGGAATGACAAAAGAAAATGTGTCGAAAGCCAAGACAAACTTTCAATGCTTGGAAGTCGCAGTTCCTCAGTTCTACTCTTACCAATTGTATCTATTTGTTTGTTTTCTTTCTTTCCGTACAAGCTGGTTTCTATCTGATTAATTAGTTTTTTCTACCCACTTCCTACTACGGATCGCCGAAAAAATATGACTTAATCGCCAATGATTTGCATATGGGGGAGAGAGACTGCCTCTGAGGCTCAATGAAAGCCGCAACACGTGTGAACCCAAAAGTGGAGGCTTAACGTATAGTGAGTCATTTGGCAGACATTTGGATATAGTATATACATATACCCATTGGTATATTGGCATATATCAGCCATATAAATACCCGGCACTTATGACAAACACTCTCCACTCATGGCCAAGGCAAATATTTGCTTAATAATCTAACACTTACGGGGCTTTGAAGATATTTCCGCCCCGTTTCGCAGGAAGTTTCGTAAAGTACGAGAGCATTATCGAAAGAGGTTTGGGTTATTTTCCGGAACAGAATAAGTTCAGTGGGGTAAGGTCGGCCCTATCAGTAGCAGCAGTAGCAGCAGCCTCGGCAACCCTTCTCTCTTCGCTTTAGTTTTAATTAAAATGTACCAAAACGGCAATCAAACGATCTTTTGACAAGCAACGAACATTTCAATTTCATTTTTGATAGCCAGCGACCCGAAAATGTCACGAAAACAAAAAGAGGCACAAGAAATATATATATCATCTAGTCATAACTCGTATCTTAAACATCTATTTGAAAAGACTTTTAATTGAAATTGAAATCATGTGATAGACGAGAAGGCAAGGGACCCTTTGGATGGAAAACTCCATACTCTACCCATTGAATTCTTAATTGGCTAAGCCTGAGAACCCCACAGATCGTAGACGCACATAAAAATGTTGACTCAAGTGTCGTGGTCGGGCCATAAAAATGAATATAAAAAAAATCATCATCGAACAAAATATAAATTTGTAACATTATGAAAGGGAAGCAATCCGAAAATATTTGTTGATGGATAGATAGCCTTGTTGTGTAGTTTAACATTGCTGATAATGCTGATAAGTTATGGATTTTAAATGAATTTCAAACGATTTTAATGCGTTTTTTACGAGACACGAACTCTGTTGATATGGGTTTGTTATTACAGACAGTCGAAAAAATACAACGAATTAATAAAAATTGCATTCCGACTTCAAAAAGGCACGTTGCGCAAACCACAGACCACCGAAACCGGGCAGCGAAATGTCAAGTTTACAATTACACGACAAAAATTCAGATTCGATGACGTTCAAAGCAAATTGAAGAATATTTTTACGGCATTTTTTGTTTTTTTTTTTTTGCGGTTTTGTGTGCAAACATTTTATGCATAATTTATTGCCGAGTGGCTTTTCAAGAGCGCTCGAGTCAAGAGAGAAGCTTCATTCAGATAAAAATAGCAAAAGAGCGATCTGTGGGAAAGGCTTATTAAGAGAGACAGGGAGAGATCTCAGACATCTCACTTTTTTAACTGATCCCAAACATTTTATTTTGTTTGCCATCAGATTTAATTTTAGGTGTCTGTGGGATTTTTTGTAAATATTTGCTTAGTATAGAGGGGAGTTCAGGTAACAATGCACGCTTCTCTAGTTAAATATTCTAACAGGGGAGAAAAATAAACATAAATTACTCTTGAAACCTAGAAAAATAAATAAATTTATTGGTCTCCTGAAATTCAACTTCTCCCAAATCTCCCAAATTTTATATTAGTCCCTAAAGTAGATACAAAAATATCTCAAGTGTATTCGGCTTTTTACCTTGCTCTCTTTCAACCAAAAAATACTGTATATTCCTATCTAAAAAATTAGATTAAGCTACCATATTTCAAAGCTAATACCCAGATACAAATGTAGCTCAGAGCTACTTGGAACATTCCTCTAATTAAAGCGAGTCCCCTGGGGAATTCTCTTTCGATATCTCACTGCCGGGTGGCCGACGGAGTGTTGGAATGCAAAACTCGTTTCTGCCCTGCGGCATATGCAAATTCCGATTTCGATTCCGCGCGATTCCCATTCTCAGATCGCTGATGAAGACTTTTGCTTTGCTTGTTCGCCCCGGCGTCATAATCAAAATCGTAAATATGAAGAAGAACAAAAATCTATATACAAAATAAAGATCATAAGACTTCACGCTACAATGCTAAACAGACGCAAACACACATCTCTTTTCGAACGGAAACCGGTAAAAATTACAACAACAAAAAAAGCCCAAAAGAAGAGCAGACTTCTGGAGAATTCATTTTTTGGCTGCTTTTTGTATTTTTCGGAAAGCCGTAGCTCCACGTAGCTGTTAAAGTTCCCCCTTTTTTGCACCGCTGCTTTCCGTTCGAACCTTGACTGTCTGATGTCAGCGTTAAAGTAAATATTTTCTTATTTAAGCGTGTAATTTTATTTTCAGTCGCCGGCGCGAAGCACGAGAACTTAACCTTTAGGCAAGACTCTCTCTGTTTTTTCTTTACGAATTTGAGTTAAAAAATAGTGTTATATAAGCGGGTCTCAAGGCTGTATTCGGCCTGGTTAACGCCGCTTGCATACAAATGTGTAAAACATTCTGCTGTGACTAGTCACGACCTTAAACCGCTCGATCATCGCTGATCAGTGTTCCCAGCTAATTAATCAAGACTAGACAACACAGATACTCTCGGGAGGTGTCTGGTGACAGTCGAGCTTGCCTAGATCAAGTTTAAATTTACAAATAAAAATTTAATTTAAAAGGAAATTATATTTCATATCACATTCGCAGATTTTATAAAAAACACTTGAAAGTGACTTAAAAAAATGGAATTACTCAAACGTAATTTATAAAGAACAACCGTTTTAATTAAACTGATTGCAAAATGTTGAAATTCTTTGAAAAACTGCAAAAATTTCACAAGAAACTTGTTTGAATCGGGGTCTCCGCCAGTTGAGTTCTTGAAGCTAGACTGTAATTAAGCCTGATCTATTCTCTGTGTCAGTGAGAGAGACTCTGCTTGTGAGTCACCATCCCCAGTTCTGACATCATGGAGCTGTTTCCATCGATTCCCTATGCATGCGTCGCATTGTGCGCATGCAATCAGTTTTTTATCGCAGTTCGGCGGCAGTTATCACCTGGCCAAGCAGCACTATCTGCACTCCATACAGATAGCTGGTGCTCCTATCTGCAAGGGTCCAAGTTCCCGGGGAGCCGTAAATATTCCAAGAATCGGCCAAAGAAAGCCATAAATTGCCTGGGACAAATTATTTAAGTCAAGTCACCTCTTTCCGTTCGCCTTTGAGGCCCCATTAGCGGCGGCAGTTGGTGGCATTTCAGTTAGTCGCTTTGGTAATTTACTCAAGACATTTCATTTGTGTCATCGTCATCATCGGAGGATGATGATGAGAATGGCTAAGATGGCTGGCTCTTAACTGATCGCTTTGCCAAATCCACAAAATCCATGTGAAAGAACTGGAACGCATATAGCGCTCATAACATAAATAACAGCGAACTCACGCACACACGAAAATCGGCGGAGAAAGAGGAACCATTTATAAAGTACGCCATGGAATGCTAAGTGAAAGACGAGCAGAACAACTGCCAAAAGCCTCCAGCAAGGTAAGTCGCGGATCGCCTCGAACTGGGCTTAAACCCATACGAGCAGAGACACTGTAAGAAACGAAAGGAGATGGCCACGTAGAGGACCATTCTCCGACCCTTTTACTTTGTATTTAAGCCCATTAAACTGCTGTATTATTGATAACAATTGGTAATAAATAACTAATTTTAAGACTTTAAACTGCACATAAATATACAAAAAGGTTCTAAAGCTTTTTAGTTAACTCTCTGTTAGGTTTCTTGTTATTATTATCATATTTTTCTCTCTGTAATACCTTTTTTTTTTGACTGCCTTCACAACAGCTGGAAAGAGCGTTGTTGGGGTCCGCTTAAATTTTTGGCATTTGTGCTTTGGCTCTGTTACGCTTTTTGATTCCGATCGATGTACGCAGCCAGGTATGCAAACCAGGGAACGTTAAAAAGGGGCGCTCTTCTACCTCTTTCAGAACAATTTACGAGTAGCGCACATGCGCATTGTTCTTTTGCGGTGCTCAGGTGCTGCAGGCGCATTGAAATATGGAAAATATACCAAGAAATCAATGCCCCAGACACAGAGGGGGAATAATACTATGACCATCAACCATCAACACCTTCTGTATGGGATGTTGGCCGGCCAAAACACCGACACAAAAAGCCAGCAGGCCAAGGAACCAACCGCTAGCGGCACTTTTATGGCTTCGTCTCTTCCCGCTGTGCTGCTAACAACGCGATGACATCCATTAATAGTTCCCAGGAAATCTTCGGGGCCCCCAACATATATACCCAGCCTGGTACTTTGCTTACTGGGTGTACTTTGAAGGAGAGGGTACCAAAACAAAGGAGAAGCCGTAATTAAGGCAAAGAGTACGAAATTCTACCGCTTTCAGACAACGGAAACAAAGTGCGCAAAATGTAATTAATTGCCACAGGCCGTGGGCCCTCCTCTCGGCCCAAAAAGCCGATTCATATGCAGCCACAGTGCGGTTCGCAACTGTAAAACAACACAGAGATCATCCGCTAGCGATCGTGTCCAGAGAACCATGATGGAGTTATTTGGTTGGAGGAAGACCCTTTAAGAAGTGACTAGAAAAATGGTTACAAAAATCCGTAGATGAATTCTTTGTGAATCTGCATCTCTTTTTATCAAAGCACACAAAAGGTTTTTCGAAGAATTAAAATAAGGTATTAATTCTTAATAAATATTTTGCATTTAATCTTGAATTCAACTTGCTATATAATTCCTTGAAGCACTGTCTCCCATATAGATGGCCATTCTCACGAGGCTCCTTTGATCAACTTTTTACTTAATTTTTTGTTTATTTGACTTTGCCCCGGCGCTTTGTTTGTTGATCTTTTTTGCTAACTAATAAGCTAAATATTTTGATTGGACCCGTGGCTGCAAAATCCAGAGAAACAATGTAGAGAATCGCGAACACTCTCACAGACACATGATTAAATTTGGCGTTGTCTTTCGAGGCTGGGGCTGGGGGGGAAGTTTCTCTTCTGATTTTCGGACTCTCTCGGATGATTGGCAAATTGCTCAAATTTAAGACCCGAGTCAAGGCTATATTTAATGCCTTTTTCTGTTGTTTGTGGCATTTTATTTTCGTCTGATAAGAAGCGTCGTTTCTATTTCTGAGCTACTGGTACCGACCAAGACTGTTTGCCTAACCGGAATTTCGACTGCTTCCGCTGGATAAGTCGGGTTCCATTGACTCCCAGGCAGCAAAGCACCCGAAACACTTGACTCCTCCTCGATTAGCCAAATTCCACAGAGTGGCCAAAAGCAACACAGCGAATCAAACACAAAAAAGACAACGTAAAAGGCTAGAGACAGCTTCATAATAAATAAGCTTAAATGCGAACAACCTGCTGGCAATTGTTTATGGCCCAAGTCCAAGAAACTCGAAAGCCCAAGACTTTTGGAGCGAGTAAGAGGCGGCGATGGAGAAATTTCACTTGCCAGAAAGGAAGGCAAGAGCAAGTTTCAAGGTTGCCGGCTATAAGATAGCTCAGCTCACGATCTCCGCAGATCCAAGATATAATGGCAGGCAGGTGGGGCCCGATTCGCTCTGGGATCGAGACACAATGGCAGCCATAGGTGAGCGTCAATCAAAAACATATTATGATAGTGCGAAAAAATGCCAGGCTCAAAAGTTTTTAAAACATAGCTAGATTGGCAAACAATTTTTAGAGTGATCTGTCAATTCCAGTTCTTTTTATCAGAGATTAGAAATCATTCAAGAGTATTTCAAGATTTCTTTAGCTGGTAATTATTGAAAAAACTGTATTAAAAATTAAAAACTTTAAGTTGAATAATAGCCCATCAATGATGTTTCACTCTCTATATATATGATTATAAACCTAAAATTTCCTTACCAACTAGTACAAGCCTAGAAATTCCCGGCTGGATTGACAACAAACTTATTCATGACGTACAAATTAACGATCTTGCACTTTGAACTTTAGCCAGAAATGCTCACTAATCACAAGGCAACAGAGTAACAACTAAAATTCCACAACGTTCCCATGAAAATAAATAATTTCCCTCTGAAACTTTTTGTGTGGGCACATTTCCTGCGTTATTTATTGTTGTGCCAGGGTAACGCTGGTGATAAGCTTCTTCTGGGCAGATTTTGTTTTGTTTTTGTTTTTTTTTTTTTGGCCACATGCAACCGAAAGGCGACTCCGACTTACAAAATACTAAAATAAAAATAAAAAAAAGAAAGCAAACTGCGAGTGCGAGTACAAAATAAAAGACGAGAGGAAAACCAGTTCCAGAGCAAGTTTACTTGTGTTGCGGCGGCGGCTGGGCTCTTATAGCCTTGAATGTGCATTTCACGTTGTCGCTGGTTTTCAGTTTTCGGTTTTTGGCGCGCGCTCAGGAAAACATATAAAAAAACTGGTTAAAGCCAGCCAACCAGCGTTGGCCAACATTTTCCCAAAGCTCCCCGAACTCAAAAACAAAAAAAAACCACAAAGTGATGGACAAGTGAAATGAGCAGCCAAGGAGAGCGAAAAATTCTCTAGTCCATAGTTCCCTAGCGGGGGTTTTTATTTTGCACACGACTTACGGTTATTTTTTAATTACTTTCCAAGCGATTTGCATGCACGGAAAAATATTATAAATTTATGCCTGAGAGTTGGTTTGCAGCTAACGAAAAAAAAAAATTAACTAATGTTATTGATAATTTCTTCTATTATTGAACAAGGATTTATTGTCAAGTTTTTTGCTTGAATTATTTGTATATTTCTACTGCAGTTGCCATTAAAATGTTCTTTAAATTATAATACTTTTTAACAAAAATTCTATCAATAAAAAAAGAAAAGTTAGAACCAAAATAACTTTGAATATGATAAGATAAAGCCATCAATATATTGCATCCCATCTTATACTCTCCTTGTCTTTAATATAAATTATTTCTTATCTTATAAAGAATGACATATGATTAATTTTGATAATATATACTGGTTAAAATACTTTATTAATTGCAGTTGTGTTAGATTGCTTGTAGTTTTGGGGCAATATTTAACATAAACCAATTGAAACAAGATGAGATCAGTGTGAGTAAATATAGCAATCAGTCAATAATTAAGTAGACCACTCAAAAAATAAATCTAATTATTTCTTGAACAAAAAAAACCTGAGAATTATTATTAAATCCATCATTCAAACTGATCGTGTCAGGCGGCATTTTGTTGCCAAAGGGGGTTCTCCTCCGGTCGTCCGCCTTATCAATTTGGCAAGTGACATACGTTATTTTTAATGTTTTTTGAATAGATTATTCACAATCAATGATGTTGGACTTGCACCCACAGATAAGCGCAAAATGGGTTAAGCAATATTAAATAATATTGCATGTAATTGACAATGTCAACGGAAACTGATCGGAAGAAGGCGGTCGCTCGTTAATAGCAGTCTGAAGAACCAAGTCCGAGTTCAGCAAGTCAATTGCCATTAAACTGGGACAAACGGCCTTTCATTTAATTAGGGGTAATTGCAACTCCCCCAGAGAGTCAGCACTTGAGCAATTACAGCAATTAGACTATGGTTTTATCTTTACGATTCAGTCCCTTTGATTTGATATCCACTCGAAAATGATCAAGGGATCTGGAAACAAGTAATATTTTCTATTTCAAAGAAAGCCTGTAATTTGGCATCAAATGTTTGTATTTTTTTCCATAAATATTTATAAATTATTAAGAACTTGGAATAACTTGGGTAAATAATTTTACATTTCAAACTAAAAAATAATTAGTATATTTACTTATTTTTATATTTCTAAATATTATAGAATGCAACCGAAAAATTTCCCTGTGCTCAATTTCATCCAAAATTTTACCTATGGAAAGTTCAAGCTAATAAAGTTTGACTGTAAATGCTGACACAGCGATAACACTACTCAATTCGGGTTGAAAATCACCAAAAACGTTGTTCTAAATTCGGTTTATTTTTATGGCTTTGATTGATGGGCAGGCGGTGCGGTGTGTCTCGAATGTACAGCCGTGATTGATTGGCTCTTTTGCTGATTTTGAATGGGATTATATGCATAGCTTACACTGACCAACAAAAAGGGAAAGGGAACTTGAAAGTCATATAAAAAGTACAGCGCACAAATTGCGCAAAATGCCAAAGAACGAACGCCACACCAGCTCCAATCAGACGGCAACAGCTCCAATATGAGCCAGCTGCAGTGCAGACATCTAATTGCCTCGAAAGGGTGAAACAGCAACAACAAAGCGTAGAGTTATAAACATAAGCGCATGTGCATTTGTATATTTTGTATACTTTGTGTGTATTTTGTGAGCGGGGGAATGTACATAAAAAAAATTCAAAAATGGACCAACTGGGTCTCTCCTCTCTCCCAATAGGAATTGTATTTCGCCTGCAGTTTTACAGCCAGTGGACGAGTGTTGTCGTTCTTGCACTTTTCCTGCCGCGATCGGCATCTGTTTACACTTGTACGAATACTTGGGGTAAAAATACTAGGTGTCTATTTTATAAAATATTTTATATAAGTTATAATGGCATTTTAAAATGGGGTAAATAGGAAGAAGGGCAAATTTAAAAATTTGATCTAATCACAATGGAAATAATTGTTTTTTCATTATCATTAATTAAGAATACAACATTTTGTGACTCCCTGATAATCATTCGAATCAATTTAATACAGTTTAAATAATGTGATTATCGAGAGGAACACATATGTGGCGAGATGCCGCATTGGGGGCGTTGGCATCGCCCCACGTTTTACATCTTCCCTCTCCGGCTCCTCAGTCGTTTGCACTCTTTTCTCCTTTCTCTCAACTTGGCCTTGTTGCACTTCTTGCTGTGGCTGTGGCCTCTCGGCTGACCCGTTAAGTGTAATTGAATTTAAACGGCAATTGTCTTGGCGAATGCAATAAATGCATTTTGCATTGTGCAAATCACATTCACGTTCAGTGACTCTCAAACTGCGGCTTAACGGTGCTGCAGAATGCCTAATGAGCGAGGGGGACGAATAACGGCCGAGCGAGACAGCAACTGCCCAGGCGGAATGCGGTTTAAAAATAAACCAAGCCCAGAGCGAGATAGCGAGACTGCGGGAGTAAGAGCGAGAGGGACAAGCGCGAAGCCAAAACGTGCTTTGGCTTAGACCCTATTTAGCCTAGTTTACCAGAAATACTACAGACACTGGCCAACAACTGACGAAGAGAGCCTGGCTCAGAGACACCTGTGTTGTGCCGAAAGAGAGAGAGTGAGGGTCTTTCCCTCTTCCCCTCGTTATGCTAATTTACAACCCAACTACAGGCGTAATTCTTTAATGAAAACTACTAAGTGAAGCTATGTTGAATATACTATCATATTATTTGTAGAACTTAGGTGTGAGGATTTCTTCTTTTAGAAAAATTGTTGTTGAGCACAAGGCAACACATAGTTTTGTAAGAACATCAGTTTTTTTTTTGCTGTTTTTTTTATTTTATTATCAGTTCTTTGAAAGGTTAGTTCCTATTGCCCTCCCCATAACTAGTTTCCACCTAGTCAAGCTGGACTGTATAACTTGTATGGACTACTGTCTGCCTTTGTATGACAGGTTGGCAATTTTTACGACCTGTTCGCACGCAACCAGGGAGCGTCAGGGTGAGGATCTTCCAGATCGGGAATGGGAAGACCCTTCTTTTCCCGCATATAGTTTTACAGATTCGGGAACCCTAGCGATTACGCAACACCTTGCACCTCTAGCCGGGTTTTTTATTATTATTGGCTTACAATATGTGGAGCATCGGACCGTAAAACGTCCGCAATTCTACTTTACGATCTTTTCCACACGCCATTCTCATTTCCACTTGCTGTGTAATTCCGGTTTTAGGACTCACCTTTGACAGCCTCGTAGTATCCCAAATCCAGCGTGAATGATTTACGTTGATATCCTGGCACTAACAAAAATATATATCTAGTGTATCCCCAGCCTCGATCACGGCGGCGGCTTCTTCTTCTTCGGCTTTAGCTGCTGCAATTAACATAAATTCCCGTATTTATTTGTTGTTTTTTTTTCGTTTACAATTTTCACTACGATCTCTCTCCTTTTTGGCTCCTCATCTCCCACTTATTCTTCGCGGCACACACGCACTCGCACACCAACAAGCGAAAGATGCAGAGAGACGCGTAAAACCACGAAGATGGATATAAAAAATGAACCAACGCGAACACGAGGATGAGGAGGAATAGAAACGGGAGTGGAGCGGGATCAGAAAACCGGAAAGTTGTTTTTGTTGCTCTGCCATAAGCGGCGTTCTTGTTGTTGTCTCTCTTTTTAAGAAAAGAAAACGCCGAAAAAAGTGCTAAGAACCAACGAAAATCTCTGCAGCCTGGGAAGACGGTTTCAGATTCAGATGCTGTTTTAATTTATGCCAAGAATTTTTGTCACTTGTTTGGCTGACCTTAATAACAAATTCCAATGCACACGCTCACAAACACACAGCACGCAAAACCAGCTTTTTCGTTTTTCTCTTAGTTCGTTTTTGTTTTTTTTTTTTTGGGATCAGTAATTAGAAAGAGCCGGCGCAAAGCAACAGGGTTTTCTAATTAGACCAACTAAAGCAACAACAAGAGCGGCTTGAGAGAGCGCAAATAAGGGAGATAGAGAGAGCTGATTACGTTTTACTCAATGGCTTAGTGGATTATTCTTTCTTTCTTATTTTTTGCGCTTCGACTCGGCGTTTTATATATTTGTTGTTAGCGGTTTGTTGTTAGCGGTTTGGTAATGTTTAGTCCGCGCGCACGTCTTGTCAATTCGCCGTTTCTTTTTTCGATGAAAACATCGATCATCGATGTTTTTCGAATTTTTTAAAACATCGATGATTTTTTTGACCATCGATGTTTCTGTGCCACGATTAACAACTAATTTCCAATCGGTATGTAGAAAAGCTGTATGATTCCCAATCAGTATGTAGAAAAGGTACTATTGCGGTCGAGTTGCCAATCGGTATGTAGAACATGTACCTTTTGGGGTCGAGTTCCCAATCGGTAAGTAAAATGGGCTCCGATCAACAATAATTTAATAGTATTTTATGAATCTTGGGCTCCGATGACCCAATCGGTAATTGAGCGGCTCTCCCAACTTGAATTGCTCTCTCTCTTCCTGTATTAGAGGTGCAAAAACATAGATGCTTTTTTTGACAAGAGAGAGCGAGAGCGGGCGATACTTTCAAGTTGACCAGTGTGGCCATGTTGAAATAAACGACGAAATGGAAGATCATCAGCCGACTCACGTAAGGAAACTCTGGTCACCTTGATTTAGGCGCAATTTTTAAATAATAATGTTTCTTTAAGCACGGTATCCAGACAGAAGAAAACTGTTCCAAAGCAGTGAGAGAGAGCGAGAGGCAAATAG